>JAAMPD010000499.1:0-48867 GCA_025266255.1 Trissolcus basalis | reverse complement strand
CAGTATTTTCATGAATAACATATACCTATATAACAATCATTTGTTCATGTGTCAAAAATGATGTCACTGTACTCTTATTAGCGAAGCGACGCTAATACCCATGCGGAGCATGGGTTTTCAGCTAGTAATAAATAAAATTACCGTGTTTTCATATTCTGGATATTCCATCATAGAATCGAATATGCAACCTAGAATGGGTCTGTTTTCAATGGGAGCTACTAAAAATCCAAAACCTTTTGGAATATCAAGTTTCTCCTTGAATTCCAAGTTGACAACAGCAACGTCAACTGAAGGAATAGCTTCTAAGTCGTCAGCTAACTTTGGGTGTTGACTTTTGACGAGTTTTGCCAAGGTCCAAGCTGGCAAAGATGAAATGACGTTTTCAAAATGTTCTTTCTTGCCGTTGATCGAAACTTCAACACCGTCGCTTTTGAAATTTAATTCTTCACAAGTTGTTTTCATTCTGATGTCTACTCCAAGCTTCTGTATTGTTTTACCTAACGTTTTAGGTATAGTCTGAAAAAGAATAATAAAATAGAGTGATGGTTCATTTTGATCTTTTTTCGTTATAATCAAAATTTTTAATTTAACACCACTTTATCCTAAATTATTTACATAAATTTAATATGATGACGTTTTCACTAAAACAATAAGATAATAGTTTTGTTTAATCATTTCAAATGTTTCTATGAATTTAATTTGAATTTTGAAAACATAAAAAATGTATAAATAAAAAAAAGAGATTTTTGAATTAAAAAAGTCGACTGATTTTCTCATGTTAAGAAAACATTACACTGCAAGATACTATCATGTCTTCTAATATAAACGATTTATAATATCGCAAGACAATGAGAAGTTATTTAAAAAAAGTTTATGTAAATGTTCTTCATAAATCTTATACAAATGTGAATTTCTTTTTTTAATTTTCAAAGTTTTTGTAACCGAATAATTGTTTTTTCAGTTCATTTATAAGTTTAGACAAACATTATTTTGTGAAATATCAATGTGAACAATTTATGTAAATATTGCAAGATAATAAGTAGCTAAATTTGCATAATTTTTTTGTAAATGATTCATATAACATTATCAAGGTTTACCTCTAAACCGTCTTTCATTGTCCATATAGACCACCGTTCAGCTTGTGCTTTTGAAACGGAATCTGACATCAAAACGCCAACAGTTAAATTGGGATCCGACTCCGATTCATTATTTTGTTTCTTCTTGCCGAAAAAGCGTTCTTTCAAAACGCCCCTGACCACCGATCCATGTTTCTGTTCAATGTCAAACAAATTCGTCGCAAAAGCCTTGATGCTTAATTGTTTTGCATCTCCTGCAAAAATACCTGCAATTACTGGACTCATAAGATAGTCTGCTATTTCCTTGCCCAGACGTCGTTCAGCAAAACTGTAAACACTTTCGTCCTCCAGTTTCACAGAGGGTTTGAACATTTCCGACAAAACAACCTTATAGAAAGGTTTCGAGAATGGCGGGATGGTTTTAAAAATCCCGCCAAAATTGTTTGGTACCAACACCATCGTGTCTTTTGCATAGATCAGCCGGTTGCGAGCAGCTGGGTGAAAAAATGAAATAGGCACAATCTGGTCTGACAAGTTCAGTCGGTCCACAAGCATCAGGCTCAATTTTCCCAAGGGTCCACTCACTCGGACTGTTCTCGGTCCTTTTTCAAAAATTTTCCCCGATGGCGAGCGTTCTGAGCGCACCCAGCCTCCCAAACGATTTGTAGCTTCTATCACAACTATTGAACGGACTTTTGGATTTTGCAACGAGAAGTAGCCCGCTGACAACCCGCCAATACCTCCTCCCAGAATTGCCGTCATTTTTGGTGGTACAGTTTCTTTAAGCTGCAAAATAATTTTTTTCATCAGATACATTTTTAGGGAAATTTTAATTTCACTATTGCTTTCGCTCGCGTTCCGCGGATCGCTATTCACGCGATCGCGATTTTATAAATATTCATTGCTATTATCATTATTCAATTATATAATAGTTATACAATAATCAAATGTAAGGTAAAGGGACCAGTCGTTGAACAAGTAAGGTTGCGCCAGAATTTAAATGATTGTATCGAGGAAATACTGTATTGAAATTTTTTAAATTTACATTTCACGTATTTCATTAAATATCCAAAAAATGTTGATAGTGAAATTTAGTTTGATATATCTTTATTTCGACACGACAAATGCAAAAAGAAAATGAGTACAATTGTACCAGTAATTGAACGCTATTGAGCCAAAGGATGAGTGGCCGAACGTGAATGGACCAGTGATCGAACACTGTCTTTTAATTTTAACTTTTTATATGAAAACATTATTTTTTTAATTTATTGGAGTTTTAAGATACAATTTGTTGTGTAGCGTACTTTTCGGAATGTTATATCGTTGAGCAGCGACTGATAAACATCCATCATTTTGTACGTCGTCCAATGCTTTTTCGACACCTTCTTGCGTGTAACATTTTTTTAGACAATAATAATTGAAAATATTTGTAAATTATATATATTCTGTTTAAATTTGAGATTATATTTATGTCTCAGGTGTTTCAAATGTTTTAAAAAACTTACTTCAGTTTTATTGCATGAATTTACTTAATATTCGTTAAAAATATGTTTCAAAACTATATGTTGATCACCAAATTTATTATCAATCTTATTAAAATCAATCAAAATCCGTCAGCAACCGCCGTCTTAAAAACATTCGTCAAAAGATTTCCAAGAACTACCCTTCTCTTGAATGCATTCCAGTACTGATACAACGTATCGGATGGGTGGATGTAAAAACTTAGACCGTTGTTCATTTTTTCAGTTTTTTTTGTCTAATTCGTGGAACTTTACTTGATATTATTCCATTTTTGTTAATTATTGGCAATCAAAATAACCAAATTTGTTAACTTTCAACCAGTCACGCTGATTTTTTTGTTGTGGTTAATAAAGTTTAGGTTCCTATTTAATATTCTCCATCAAAAATCTTTAAGAAATCAATTGTTTATTGTTTATTTATAAAAGTACTTTGAAAAACCTCCATTGTCAAAGTAATATGTTCAGAAAGACAAAAAATCTGGAAAAATCCTGTTTTTTACTCTATTGTTTATAAATTTGTGAACAATTATCGTAAACAAAATCCGTCCATAATTTTGAAAGACAGTTAAATTGTGAACAATTTAAAAAAAGAAGAAACGAAATTCGTTCAAAATTAGGCGCCCAGGAGCATCTCGAAAAATCGTTTCATCCGTCTGGATATAAATTTTGTTAATTTGATCAACTTTGAATGTATATTAAAAAAAACACTGCACGAAAGAGGATACTTTAAAGTATCCGAAAACGTAATAACTAATTTTTTTCGCATTTTGGTTATTTTTGGGGCTGCCAGTCCCCTCAAACGAAAAGATGTTTCTGGAGACTGTTTTTGTCTGAGGAATTCAAATATGCACTTACTTTTCCAATAAAACAAACAATAAAAAGAAATTTGTATATTTGAAATATATTATTTGGCTTGTTCAAATTCTTTTACAAATTATTTCCATTTCTTTTCATTGAATTTAATTTTAATTAAAATGTGAATGTATGAATTTTTGTTATTTCATTCCATTCATTCATTGGAATGTCAAACCATTGCAAACAAACGAACAGATTCATTTCTATGTAACAATATAAACAATGATCCTTTGTTTACATTTAAAATTACTTAAACGTTTATTTATACGTTTTGATTAAAATAATTTAAGAAATGTGACAGGAATATGTTATGAAAATCGTTCTGATTGGCATTTTCAAATTGAAACACAATTAATTTATCTCATAAACAAACCCTGATATAATAAATTTCTTAACTCAATAGTACCAACCAGAAAAGTCTCATAAATATAAAATATACTTACTTATGTGATTATTATTTTTTATTTTTAAAAAACAATTTAAAAATCCTTGCTACCAATGTCGTCCTGTCATGTTTTGATTACAGGTTATGTTTGTCGGTATAGCGGGATGTGCGGTGATGTTACCAACCATGCACAACATTACATTACTATACAGAATTTATATTCTTTGAACGGGAACAATATCGACCAATAACATATGTTCGGTGTAATGAACTGTATAAAAACGACCGCTTTATTTAATTTTTATAAAATATTATTTACAAAAAAATCACATCTTCAGCACAGTGCTCGGTCATCATAATTTCACCATTAACTATAACAAAAATAAATAAATTAAGTAAAATAAATTTCTTGTGATTTTTGCTAAAAAGTCTTTGTATTCAAGAATTTTACAGACTTAGACCAAATACAAAAGATGAACTTGAAATTTTACAAAACGAAATAAAATTACACATTTTTGTTATTTCAAAAAGTTGTTTTTAAATTTTGTTTGAAAAAAAAAACGAAACAATTTAGGATTTTGAAAATTATATATTACATTTCAAGATACAATAAAAGTACAAAGTCGAGATATTTACAATATATACACAAGTAGAAGACAAGACCTGTCTTCTTTACAAAAACAAAAGAAACACATTCAGTCCTCTGCTGTATCGAGCAAAGTATTCAAACTCGTCGGTATCCAGTTGATCCCATTGTGACAAGCAAATAGCGTATTGCCATCAATATACGCTTGTATCTTGCCAATTTTGTACACAACTTTGCCTTGCCTATGCTTGTTGGGGATCGGCATGAACAGAATACCCCTCTCCTCGCACTTCTTCTGGACCAGGTCCTTGAATCCTTGCGGGATCTGAACGGCAGTTTTCACAGCCTCAGCTAGTCTGTCAATCCTCGGTTGGGCGGCCGAGGAAATTTGTGGTTGCACCTGCGTCTGATTCCTCTCAATACTAGTGAGGTACGAGACCTGTTCGGCAGCACCTGGGGGTAACGCCTGGGGCGTTGCAACAGCTCTGTTCATCATATCCAGAGCTTTGTTAAAATGTTCCTTAATGACCGGTTCAGCGAGCAGTTTATTATCCAGCATGCCTTTCCAACCGATGTACCAGTTCGTGATCTGTTCGTAATTGGGATTATGGTTGAGCCACATGGCCAACACCTGGAGCCATTTCGGGAAGAAGAACTTGTCAAGAAGATTCGCCATGGTGTGCAGGGGAAGCAGTTGCTTCCATTCAATAACCCAGTTCCAGTGGTCAAGATGTTGTTGGTGTGGATTAATCACAAACTCTGACAACGCAACTTGCAATTTTGGCACAATGTTCTTCACCAGGAAAGCCTCCATGTCGTTTTTAGAAAAGACCTGAGACCAGGGCTCCAGCATGAGTCTGGCTGATCGGTCGGACGGATGCCAACCTCCAAGAGCCGAGCCGAGTTTCCTCCTAATGATGGGATAGATCTCTGTGCCCAGTCTGTTTCTGATCAGGGGCAGCCACGGGTGAATCCACGTGTGGATGGGCACGGTGTCGATCACAGGGTTCCAATCCTCTACCTCGAGGGTGAGTTTTGGAAGCACCTGCAGGTCCAGAATGTTTTCCAGGATCCAGTTGGGGATGAGAGTGAGCCAGTCTTCCAGGAAGACTATGAGTTCCTCCGGGTGGCGGCAGTCCCACTGGTGAATGGCGCCTCGGACCGAAGGCATCAAAGAATGCCAAACCAGCTGGTCGTAGGGCCTCATGGCCCCAGTTTGTAACGTGCTTTTACCGCACTCGAGTATGTCTTTCCATTCCTTGAACAACTTGAGGGGATAATCCGGCTGGCTCAGGGGATTCCACTTGGCTAGATGTGACTTCATCTTCGTACCCACCAAGCTGCTCGCGAGGTTGCCCAGATCAAACATCTTGTACTCCTCGTAATAATTGTCCTGTAGGTCCTTGAAGGCCTCGGCAGTTTCAATCAACGAAATCTCGTTCGTGGGGTCCGTTAGTTTCTCCACAACCCCGAGTACATACTCGGTGTTCTTCATTAACATTTCAGTGTGATTTACAGTTTTGGCCAGTGTTTTCTTCTCAGCATCCAGGGCGACAATCCTGTCGCTAAGGTATCGTTTTTTCCTATCATTCTGAATGATATCCTGCTCGCAAAGATCAACCAGTATGTTTAAATTGTGGGTCAATTCAGGCAGAGCAAAATTTTTACATGTTTTTTTCTCTACAGAAGTGGGGACAGAATCGTCAGGTCGCTGGTGGCTGCTTGCAATCGCATGGTAACCGCTCAGAACTCTCTGCTCGGGTCCTGTCATGTCGATGACCTTGACCTTGCTCATCTCAGCGACCACCTGGCCGCCTTTTCTCAGAGGTTTGGATTTCGCATCTTCCAACAGCTGATCCACACTTCTGTAGGCATAAGTGACCTTTTTCTTTGTGTCAGCTTTTCGCCATTGTGAGGTTTTCGGTTTTCCATCTCCTTTCATGTCCTGATCATCTTGCTCGTCCAACAGCTTACCGACCTTCGCCACTTTTTCCGGCCCATAAGCACCGATGGCACCTCGACCTTTTCTTACATGAGCCTCCACCGGGGCGCTGATACCTTGCAACTGCTTGCCCAAACCTTTTCCAGGTTGAAAACCCATCTGAAGGAGAAGTTTTGCTCCGATTCCTTTGGTATGAACTTCCCAGCTGCCTACGCCCTTTTCTGCCAGCTTGGGATTGAAGGTACGTTTCTTTCTCAACCCGGCGATGTCGGCGTCTGTGTGCAAGGAAAATCTGGATCGACCACCTTTTGTTGACATTGAGGGGCGCTCGTTGTCAGAATCACTTGAAGATCCGTGATATTTGTTTCCCTCGTCGTCGCTTTCTTCCTTTTCTTCGTCTTTTTTCTCTTCTGTCTTTGGTTGTCCGGCTTGTTGGATGCCCCCTGCAACGAAACTTACAGGGGCGCTGTAATTTTTTGGCCCTTTGTTGGCCATCTTGAAGGACGGTCGGGCGTCCTCCTCGTCGCTCTCGGCCCATATTCCTAGCATTTGTTGACTCTTTGTGAGCTTTTTTCTTGGACGGTTCATGTTGAACTCGTTGTCTAGGTCATAATCTGTGATCTCAAAACGCTCCATTTCGTCGTCCGACATTTTTGTAGGTTTCACTGAAACTAAACAAATACATTAACATTATTCATGTTGTACAATTTTTTAATAATATAAATACTTACAAGGATAAATGTGTTGTACAAACATTTTATTTTTATATAAAATTCAAATAGGTCTTTATATGTTCAACAATAAACTTGTAATGTCAATTAAAACTTGCACTATTTGATAATATTTGTTCTTTACTAATGACAGTATATAACGAGATAATAAATTATTATTATTCGACACGTGGAAACAAAAGGGTTTATAAATGCGCTGTACAAACATTTTACTTTAATTAGCAAGTTTAAAAATTGATTTTCATTTTCAATAATAAACTTAACCTAAAATGTCAAATCGACAATCACTCACCTTTATAGGTTAGTATATGTTCTTAAAAAGTGAATTATCTGTTTTATAAATTCTTGCTCAAAGAGTTTACTCAAATTAAACTCAACTCAGACAACACTCAATGATTCATAATCACAAATACAGATTTTTCTTTCCTTCTACGATACAATAAACAAAACTCTAGAAATACGTAAAATTTTTGTCTCCTTTAGTAATTTAGAGAGAGAGAGACAGAGAATGAGAGAACTTGTGTGGTTTGATATGTTTGAGACTTTGAGAACACATTCCATATTAGTTCCGTTTACATGAAAAAGAAGATTGGAGACCAATAATAATATCGTATCCACCCACTTGTCCAATTCACTGTGCATCATGTGATAACTTTAAACAAGTATTATTTTCATCTCTCTTTGTTGTTACTGATTTCGAAGAAAACTGTCATTTTCTGAGGTGACAGAATTTGTGTGTGTGGTGGATGAAAAATAAACACAGAGGAATAGTAAGTCCACCGGCGATACTGTGTTGTCAATTACTAATTTAAAATATAGTAATAAATCAGATAAATTCGCAAGGTAAGAAAATATAGAAATGTTTATTAATTATTTTTTAATATTGCATTCGTCATTATGATAATGAACCAATGTGTTTCATTTTAAAAATAATCATGTTATTTTATTTGAAATATTTTAAGACACGCGGGCAAAAAGGGTTCTATTGTTAAAAAATATTAATCATGGAAAATTATTTGATTTGTGAATTTTGTTTCAGGTCACTGTTTCAAGTGCATACTCCAGAATTTTTAACAATGGTCGTCAAAAAACTTGTATCAGGTTATGACAACTTTTTAAAATTTATGGCAGAGCTGAATTCTGAATTTCCAATTCACGTACTTTACAGTGGTACTAAACTGCCAAATGGCCAAAGTTGGTGTCCTGATTGTGTAGAAGGTAATAATACATAATCTTGCAAACACTTATGTTCTCAAATTATTTATAATTTTTTTCTGTAATAGTTGCAGTAGATGAAATCTTAAATCTAATCTTGAAAATGTTATATCTAAATAATTAGTTCGCGCCATTGGCAAAGATATTATCAAAAATTCAAATCTTATCATTGTCTCGATTTAGATATATCTGAATATTTCTAAATATAAATCTAATCATTTGAATGATTCATAATTCTAGATTTAATAATTCCTTCGTTTAATAAAAACAAATTATAATGTTTGCTAAATCAAAGTTGTACATTTTCTTTTTATAATTTGTTTTCATTGAATAATGAAGAAGAAAATGTGTAAAAAAATGTAATGTAATTATTTATTAATCAAGGACAATTTTATGAAAGAGCAAATTCAATTAATACGAAGTTGATATAAAACTGTTTGCATTTCACTTAGGAGTTGAGTCGTATGTGGTCGCGCATAAGAAACCGCAAGTTGTTCGTTTGATTTCTAAAAAGTGGAAACTATAATTTTATGTGCAACAAGAAGATTCATTCAAGTTGTTAAATTCTTCAATTCCGTTAGTTTTATGTTGAAAATTATATACTTTTTAACACTTGAAATATAACTTACAAAATTAGAAGGTACTTTTTTCAATTTAAACCTTGAATATATTGTATGTAAAACATTTATTAGATTATGTCATAATATAATATCGTTTTGTTTTCAGCTGAACCTTTTATCGAAAAAGGATTAAAAGCTGCGCCAGAAAACTCCATCCTTGTTTACGTTGAAGTTGGAGACAGAGCATTGTACGTATAACATCTTTTGTGATGATATTTTTAATTTTTATGAAAAAACTGATCAGTACGAATATTAAAAATATAGATCAGTATGAAATTTTTGTTAAACTTGAATTGCATGAAAAAGTTTAAACGAGTCATAACAAATATTTACTTGATTTCAAGTTGGAAAGACCATAACTGTCCATTCCGCACGGATTCAAAAACAAAGCTGAATGTATTACCAACACTGGCTAGATGGGGAACACAAAAACGTCTCGAGGGCGATCAGTGTTTAGACGTTGGTTTAATAGAGATGTTAGTCACTGATGAAGATGATTAATTAACAATTCATCATATACAAAATGAAATTCAATTTTGAACAAAATTTTTGATCATTGCATAAATCAATTTTACAAATTGTATCTTTACACATTTTTATTTTCGATTTCTATATATGAAGCTGTGAATGTAAGATTTATATTTCTAATAAATCTTTATACAAATAATATCAAGTTATACAATTTTTTAATTCTGAAACAACGATGTATATTGATTATAAATTAAGTATAGGTAATTGTAAGTACTACACCTCATAACAGAATTAACATCACAGAGTATACAGGCTTCCCAATGTTTTTTTTTCAAGATATTTAAATATTTACAAAATTATATTGTTCCACAGTAACAAATATTTGAAAGTAAAAAAACAAACAAACAATATTTTATGTACAATTGAATTAAGCTGGCATAACGTTTGTCGTCCTGATGATTTTTTTGCTTCAAGGATTCGCCACTAAATCTTCAGACGTGTTTGACGGTGGCAAAACTCTCACTGAGTAATGAATTTTTTTGTTTCGCAGTAAACTGTAGCTATTGTCAAAGACGACAGAATCTAAATAACAAAAATGAAATCATTAAAAACTGTTACTATCAAATTTATAGAAAAAAAAATTAATTGTTCATTTCTTAAAATAGAAACTTATATGATGAAATAAAAAATGGTCGTATTTTTGGTGAATAATAATTTTCGTATCTTACATGTTGCTGGAACTTCGCATGTTAGAATTCCGATTTCATCAAGTTGGTGTGCTGATACCCTGTGAATGGGTATTATTTCTGATTTAGAACCATCAGTCCCCTTTTTCAGTATTCCAAATTTAATGTCGTGATCTTCGGTTCTGAATTCCCAGCTATTAAAAAAGTATCTGAATAAAATCTTACTTTCAAAAGTATAATATTAATCTTTTTTTTTCATATAGTCACCTTAATAATGATCCATCTTCGTCTGGTGTAAATTCTAACTTCAACTTGTCTCCTTTCCGAACCACCGTTGTCACAAAATCACCCATTTTGTCTTTTTCTGCTTTGTTAGTGTACAAATGTTTTGGAACTTTACCACCTTGGCATATCTTTAGAAAAAATTTTCATTATTTATACATTATTAAAAGTAAAATTAAATGTATGTATTTACATTCGTATTTATTTTGTACATTCATTAGGATATTGTTTATAATTTTGTTTTAAAATCAAAGATCCTTCCTTAAAATATTTCATTTTGTTTATTAGAAATAAAAAAAGTACTCAATTTTTCATGCTTAGAATAGTGTAGGATGATAAAATCCGCAATAATTCAGAAAAGTGAGTTATGCGAAAGTTAAATTAATTTAAAGACGAATAATTTCATCAATATTTTAAAATGTTGAATATAAATTTAGTACTTATTGACTAAGCATGTTTATTAATTCTTACATGCAATTTTCATATTTTCAATTAAAAAACCAGATTTGCAATTACTAATTTGTAATGTTAATATGTTTTTGAGGCCTGAAATCATTTCTGATGTTGAAAAAATAAATTATTAAAATATGGGAAACAAATTTTCAACTTCCACATACCAAAATTAAATGGAATTGTTTTTCAATATTTGTCGGTGATTTTGATTAATTTTTTAAAATTGATGTCTTGGAAAGCCATCAAGTAGTTCAATTTTTTCATTTTTTTTTCATAATAAATTAATGTCGAAAATAACTATCTTTACACTTGTAGAATTTTATAAGCAAAAAAATGATTTTTTATCAAAAGATTGTTTTGTTGGACGTCATCCTTTTCTTTCCTCAGGTATTAAAAACATTTTATCTAATCACTAAAGTTTTTTTGCCACCAAATGTTATTCTCTTTTTTATAAAGAGCTCAAGAATGTTTTTTGCACAAGATTCATTGTGCATGGTATCTTTAATTTTTGTTTTTTCAATCGTCATTTTTTTCAGATGAAAAATATTTTCTTATAATAAAAATTCAAGTCAATTTATAAACTCGGATTGAAAACATTTTTCATTGATCAAAAGTCGTTTGAAACTGAAAAACGAACATTTATAAATGCATGCTTTGGCTTCTCTCATCAGATCTAATTAAATTGAAAAAAAAAATATTCGGAAAAAATATTTCTTGAGTACGTTTTGATTTCCTGAATTTGAATGTGCAATAAAAACATCATTTTTCATACATAAAAATTTCGTTTTACGACTAGAGGACGAATAGTATTCATAAGTGCATGTTATACTCGTTCGATTCAAAACAAAACAGTATTTTATAGATTTGAAATTATCTTCATTACTTGTTTATATTCGAATTTTTTTCTGAAAGTTGACAATTCCAAACGTTTTAAGATAATGATGATAATGATAATAAGATTTTTAAAGTTTTTAAGAGATTTCTAAAAAAACTCAACAATTCTGAAAAATTACCAGGTGCTCGTAAACAAATAAAAATTAAGATCGGGTTAAGTTAATCTTGAGGTAGTTATGAAAGGTAAATTTATGAAAAACTGGAAAATATTTCGTGAAAGTGATGCCGATTTATTATGGCTTAGATGGCAAGTGAATTTTCAGGCAAGTGAAAATAGCGAGTAAACGTGATCAAAATTTCGCAACTGATCTCTTGGTTCATTAAAAAAAATAGGTGAATCAGTACTTTATAAATTCTAGGCACGTTCCAAAGTGAAAATATATATCAACTTTCAAACTATCGGTTATTCGCTTACATATTGCACACAGTTCATTTTATCATATTGTTTTTCACATCACTATTTTAAAGTTGTTACAGCAGTTAATTCAGCGACTAAATATGAAAATAATTCAGAATCACGTTTAATTAACTTCAATTCAGTTGTAACTTATTGTTTTCATGTTTAGAGTCGTATCAAATTTTCTTCATTATTATTTAAATAAAATATTTATATTTTCTTTAACAATGGTAATTTCTTGAATTGCGTAGTACACATGCTATCTCACTCATGACGTTTTCGTTGTGGTGTCAGGTTAAAAGTAAAATATCTTTTTTGTTTGATCGGGTCAACTATTTTTTGAAACAAGCATTCAATTCCTTAGAGCCACACGTACCTCCATGTCGTTTTGTAAAAAAATCTCTCTCTATAAGCTCTCATTTTAAAGAGTCAGTTTTTGGTCATTGCAACTTTGCAAATTATTTTCTCAAAATTGAAGTCCGATAGGTATGTGGATCTTTGCATAAATCAATAGCTTATAATTAAGAGATTATTGAAAATAACAAATTGTTCATTTTTATAACAATCAATATTTTGTCCTAACACCTCGCACGAAAATTTAAGGCATTTTGAGTTTTTAGATTCAACGGCCTTACTGATGATGAAACAATTACATAAATTAATGAATATAAAAAATTGAAAGTTACTTTAGTGGCATATCTAGGATTTCCATCAGGATCAGCTAGAGTTCCTCCAAAATACACAGGCAGCTGATTTTCAGGCACCAAGCTGAGTATCGCCGCCTTCCATCTGACGGGATCGTTCTTGAAAATCTGGATTTTTGATATCGTATACTCGTTCATAAATTTTTTAGCGACAGAAAATCCAAACGCAAATACTTTTGGTGCTGAAAAAAAAAATTTAATCAATCAATCAGTTGATTAACAATAAATAAATCAAAAAAAAAAAAAGATCAAATTCATACAAACCGTTTATGATAAAACACGTTTTTAGGATCTCAGGATAGTTAGCTTCGTACATCTGTATTAGAGCTAAGACCAATTCACCAGCTGAAACACAAGCCATTGTCAATTACTAGAAAAATTCATCCATTTAATTTGAAACTTAGTTTCATACAGGCAGCAAAAATAATCATGATAATTTTGATTTTCTATTCTAAATCTCAAGACAAGTTGAACAAACAGGTTTTATAAAATTTACTCAAGTTTCATATGAATTTTGCATTTCATTTGAATTTGCATCCATTATAAATCATGTCAGCATCTTTTTACATGTTTACCTGGTCTCCACATGTACTGTCTGAGATTAAATCCATCCATATCAAATATGACTGTAATTTGTCCAGCAGCAAGGCCATGAATTTCCATCTGTTCTCGACAGTATTTCAAATATTCTTCTAACAATTTGATGGTTGCCTTTATCATATCTTTTCTGGACACCACGTGTAAAATTCCATACAGATCCAAGCCGGCAAAAGGTACGATCGTAACTAAAAAGCAAAGTTGCAAAAAACAGTCAGATTAATTACAACAAATTATTATATTTTGATTTCCCAGCAAACGAAAACCAATTCAAATACCAATGCAAAAGAATTAATTTGAACTGTGTTTTTTATGAGAAACACCAATATAATCTGTAATATATTAATTGGTCAAAACCAATAATAGTCATAACCAATTTATTTTCATCTCAATTTTTATTTTGAAATATGTGCAATATGTTGATTGTGACCGATGAAAATTGGACGAATATAACCAATAGGGTGACCACTAAAACGCCCGGACGTATTTTGCAAAAAAATACAACCTAGTTTTTAATATAAGAAGATGATATAAATGTTTTATTAAAAAGTTATTAGGCGATACTTATGGACACATTCAAGTCTATAAAAATTGACCTAAAATGTGTAATTAACATATTGACATTACTTTAACGATTTTCAAAATTTTTATATTTCAAATCATTTGGAAGAATAATTATTAATTAATAAACTTATGTATACAATGAGAATCGAAGAAAAATTTATTTATTTGCACAAAATATGAGGTGTCACATTCACCCTATAATTTTAGTCAAAATAATAAGTAGTGCGGTCATAACCATTTTCATGTCAATTTTTATTTTGAAACATACCCAATTTTTTGCACAGATGCATTTCAATTTTCAAAAATTGATCTTTGAATCACATTCATTACTTTTTTCGAATATATCAATATCATAATTTATTATATTGATCTTAATTAATATAATATGAATATTATATTATAATATTAATAAATAAAAAAACAAGTTTAAAAAAATAATATTATAATATCTATATTGGTTTTTAATCAATGAAAGTAATATAAATGAGAAATTATTGGTTTCAACCAATATAAAAAAACGCAATACAAATCAATAAAAAATGTGAGCTATATTACATTGGTTTTAACTGGTTTTTGTTTGCTGGGTATACTTTATCTTTGGACAAATATTTGTAAAAATAAATATTTACCTGGAGCTCCGTCTTTGTCATATCCAGACAGTCCATGTGGAAGAAATTTTACTAAACATTCCGGAGGTTCCCACTCTTCCAACTTATCAACTTCCCATTGTTTTCTCCATTCTAACGACTGAACAAAGCTTAGTATTAATTTCCAAGCTGTATCATTACACTACTTAGTAGACATTGCTAATAAAATGTTAAGTTTTCTTAGAATTAAAGTCGACTTAACATTGTACGTTTCGCTTGTCATTCCCTGTAATCATCTTTTACTTCGTTTACAATATTTGACTTGGTAAATGGGTAAAAGTGAACGGTCGCGAAACCTCTGCGATTAAACTGCTTTCAGGTGTTTTATTATATTCAAGTGCATCGCATTATACATATTTTTTTGTACTTTTACTTTCAGTTTATTAATTTATTATGTTTTATAAACTGTTATATTACATGTTTGGCAGGCGACAAACTATTAAAAGATAGTTCCAGCGTGACAATCAAAGCAAAAAGTTTATGTTATGAACTTTTAGAAACATGTAGGGAAATTGTAGTGACAAATGAAAAGAGAATCTTGAAATACTACATTATTTGCATGTCAAAAATTTTTGAATGGTTTTTGAGCGATTCTCACATTTTGTGGGTATAAACTTTTAGATTGAATTGTACCTAACCGACCAAAATCACAATCAGCCATTTTCAACTTGAAAAATAAAGATAACGTGATTACGTCTAAACTAGATGGCAAATATTTTGTAAACTTTGTCAAAATAATGTTCAATGTTTAAATTTAGTTATGTTCGTTTGTTGACAAAAATCTGACAGCTTGTTTGATTGAATGAAATAAAAAATAATGTCTGTTTCGACACCGACGTTATGCAAAAACTTCCATTTTTAGAGACAAATATTTCCAAAACGAAATGGTCAAATTTTCTACTATTTTCTTAACAAATATGTGTTAATAAACAAAACACGTGATTCAAATTTTATAAAATTCTCACACGAACGCCTTTTTGTCTATATATTTTCAATTATATATTTATTAAAATATTAAAGTATATTTAAAAAAATACATAGAATGATTTATATAAAAAAATTATAATTTATATAAATTAATTATATTTATATAAATTAATTTATAAAAATATATATATAGAATTTATATAAAATATTATATAAATAAAATAAAAACTTATATATTTTGTATATAAACCAATGATATTTCGACTATAAATCGGCAAGATTCTTAAATAAAATTTTGTTTTATAATTTATATTAAAAATATATCAAAAATATATTTTTGACATATATTTTTGTCCGTGTAGTCGCTGGAACTACCTTTTAATTCAATTTTTATAAATGAATATACATGAGGAAGTCACAAAAAAATTGATTTTTGTATTAAATTGTCCAATTGAAAATGAAAAATAAAAAAATCAAACGAAAGCAAATTACTTACATCTCGTAACATTTTTTCAGCAGCAGCAACATCCCATTTTCTTGCTGGAAATGAAAGAAAAGAGTGAAACTATAATGTGGGAGAATGAAAATGATGAGATTTGCAACGTAATATCAATTGGCGAAGAATTTTTTTTATCGAAGCTGTGATTTCTCTGTAGCTTCATTTTTGTAACTTATTCATCATCAAGTTTATACACTTTCATAACAGAGAAAAAACTAAATAATGACTTAACTACAATTTAATTTGTGATGTGGGAAGGTTTTGTGCAAAAAATTTACCTCTCAACCAACGGAGGAGGAAGTGGTCGTCAAAGTGAGGCTGCATAACATCGTGGATGTTGCGTCTAAACTGCAAATAAATAAATTTTATTCATTTACTTTTTTTTACTCGTTTCAATTAAAAGTTCAAAACGAATGAAACGATGATTAAAAATGAAATGGAATTTTTTCATTACTCATCAGGAAAATTTGATAACCGAGTGGGATCCGCATTTTTTCCGGCAAAGAATGAATGGAAATTTTTAATTTCACCGACTTTCCATTTTGTGCACCACAATTTGTTTGAGACGATCGATCAGATTTTGAGAATCAACCGATTATCGCTTTCTCCGTGTCACAAATTGGTTCCGCGTTACATCGAAAGCAAGATGTAAAGTTTTGTGTTCACGGTATATGCATCATATTACAATTGCTTTCCTCAGTTCCGTTATAAACAACAAGCATCACTCCGTAAAAGGAATCAAAGTCGCACCGCAGTTTCTCATGTCTTCTTTAATAATAAGCTTTTATAAAAAAATAATGAAAATATTCATATTTATTTTATAAAAAAAAATTGATGAAAAATAATTAAATAAATGGATCTATAAATGATGGTACAAAAAATACACTAATTTTTGTTATTATAATTAAGTTGCATTTTAATAGCGATTTTGCAATAATGTATTCTGAATTGGCCTAGAAATCAAGTTAGCCTGAAATTCGCAATGGCGAAAAGTTGCGTAGCAGAAAGAATGTTTTCGGATAAATGAAATATTTTAGAACGGCGCATGTTTCACACATATGGGTGAGGGACGAGTCTCGTAAAGGTCGGATTGCAAACAAAGTTTATCTCCCGAAGCGAATCTTACTTATTTAGATTTTAGAAAAAGAATCTTAAATCTTTTTCCATGTATAGTTGGACATTTTTTTCTGTTCTCGGTATAATTATTTTTATTGTACGAAGTAGATTTATAATAAATGTTTTTTAGGTTTAATTTATGAGTGTGATACAAAAGTTTATAACTCCCTAGAGAAGACATACAAAATTCATCATTCTGTCATTATGAGCAAAAAAGTAGAAGATCGATTAGCCAAAGGTTACCAGCGGTCATTCTTTATTTGCACTTCGCACAAAACAAATCCCTCGTCTAATCGATAAACTTCTTATTTCCATAAAGTTTATTGTCATTCAATTTCTCTCTTGTAAAAATAATTCACTTTTTTAATTTCGTTACATCTAGTTGGGACATACAGTACAGTAAAAATTTGTATATTTCGAATGATTAAAATTAATTAAAATAATTTCAACATTTTATGACTAATTAATTATTTCTGTCCAGTTAATATCTACGAAATTATTCCATACTGCTTTCAAGATTATTTGATGCAAATTTGCAAGTTCAAAATTTTTTTTCTGTAAAGTCAAAATTTGTATAATTATTTTAATTATTATATATATAATAATAATATTATATAATATATAATAATATATATATAATAATAATATTAAAAAAAAATTCAAAATATTATAAAAATGCATTTCATATATCTATATAACATTTTGCCCAATTTCTAAATTCATTATACTATAGATGCGTTCGTATTAGTTAATTTATAATTAAAATTTACAACAAGTTCTGACTATTTTGCTAGATTTTATATGTCTAACCTTAAATCAAATAAAACGATCATTTTTTATTCTAATTCCTTTTTACATGATTTTATTAAATATCACAAAGTTCAATGTAACGGATCATAAAACGTCAAGCCATAACAAGATATGTTTTTATTATAATTTTTTATTGCTTTTTTTGGTCCTTTGATCATTGAATATAATTTTTGTTGATAAATGTATACAATGCAATCGTTAAATATTATTGCATTAAAAAAAGCGGTATAAATTTATCATGCAATATTTGTGGTTATGCTGATTACGTATATCAATAATTGTTTTCTAAAAAGCAGATCACAAAGTTACGTAAGTTTTAATAATACATTGCAATGAAAATTAAAGTTGACAAAAAAAACCAATTTTTTAAATTCAAATTTCAACAATTATCAATTTTTTTCTAAACACTTCCGTAGTTTGTCAGCCAAATTGTTTTAACTTCAATGTTCTTTTATTTTTAAAATAACTTTAACTTCAATCTGTAAAATTGAATGAATAGAAGAGTTATTATGAAAATGGTATACATAAATTTTCCGAGACATTTGTTAAGAAATATTGGTGCGCAGGTTAGAATTTTAATGGCAACATTCAACGGAGTGTGGCTAACGCAAAACGAACGTGTGTTCAAGTTCAATGGTTTTTGAAAGTGATTCGCGCGATGAGTTTAATGTATGCTGGCAAAGTGCATAGGATCCGACGTTGTTATCGCAATGTAATTTCTGTACACAGTCGTACACACACTGACAAGATTGTGCAATTGTCCTTGAACTGCCTTAGAAAATTACCGAAGACACAATTATTATTCAAAGAGGTCGAGTGTCTATCTTACGAATTCACGCTGTTCTTTCGGTCATTTCTCAATGTTCCCAACGAAAACGCATTTTATGTCTGCATATGAAAAACTATATAAGAATGAATTCTAATTCATTTTTTTATTTCCATTTATTAATGATTATTTATGACATTTTCCTCATCTCAATTTTACAGTTTATTACTTTTTGCTACCCATCAATTTTTAGTTTTATTTCATTATTGTTTATTGAAAAAAAATTGTTTTCAATTTTTGTTTTCATTCTACATTCTAAAATATTATACTTTCAGTTACTGAATTTTCAAAAAAGTATTTTCACTTATTGAAAGTTAAAACGAAACGAAAATCATTGCCTGAATAACAAAAACGGTGAAAATGTAATTTTGTAATTTTCGTTATTGCTTAGTTACAGTTGCTGAATAAGAAAAGAGAAAAGATTTTTATTTTCATGATCTTTCGATACTGATAATAAAAGTGGAAATAAATGAGTGTCGCAAGATTTTTTATAAATGATTAGATTTTATAAATGAAAAGATTTTTTAAATGTAATTTTGTAATTTTTCTCATTTCTTTCAAATTACAGTTCAGCAAAAAGTATCATATATTGTCCATATATAAAACATATATTATATTAATTAATATATTATATTAATATAAAATATATTATTTCCAAAATCATATATTGCCCATATATTATCAATATATTGCCAATATATGGTTGCTGTATGAACAATATTGAAATTAAATGATCAATATATTGATAATATGTTGATAATATGGACAATATATGATCCTTTTTACTAGAATAAGAAAAGAGAAACGATTTTTATTTTCATGATCTTTCGATACTGATAATAGAAGATAATAAAATGCGAGTGTCGTAAGATTTTTTATAAGTTTAAGTGAAAACAAATGTGTGACGTCTGGACGAAGTTGATTGATTATTATTTATAATTTCGCACGTTTAATCGTAATTCAGTGACCTCGTTCTAACCAGTCGACGCGACAGTTCGATAACCTACAGAGTTTTCTGTTGAGTTTACCGGTGGCCAGTTTTGTTGCAGTTCGCTTTCCAATATAAAATGCCCGGTGACGTTGTTTGCGAACTCGCGCGGTTTTTTATTCCCTCACCAGCGTCACTCATTTTGACACACAAAATGACTCGCTTGTGCCGGCCGCTTTTACATTGCGGCACCCTCCAATCGCGTTGCACACACTCAACTTGAATTTCAACTTTCAGTCATCCTGATCGACTATCTATTTTTCGGGTCGCCTCTGATAGGCCATATAATTGCACCTGTTCTTGCCCAACTCTCCACGCATATGAACTTTAAATCTCTCATTTCAAAACACAAATGAATTTCAACTTTTTGCATCGACATTCGTCATTGGGACATTTTATTCTTTTATTGCCACCGATGGTTACGAGAAAAACTTTTTATGCAAATTCAACAAAGAAATCTTACCTTCATGAGAGCGAATCGTTGGTCGTCTTCAAGTTTGAGGGAGGCGTTTTTTTTCGACATCCTTTATCTTTGTTTTTTCACTTGGATTCTCAAAAATTCACTTCTCTAATTTGTATGAACTTTTTTTAATTGTAATAATAATAAACACAAAATTGAAAATTATTTTAATTGTTATTTTTTGATATCGATAATTTTATTTCACGAGTTAAAAAATTTACCGGTTTACTGTATGGTGTATCGAATTTGTCCAGTCACATAAGAAGTGAGGACTGGATGTGCGCGAGGTGTTCCAACAGGCGGTCAAAAAACACTACCTTCTCATGTGCATTTGAACTTGGTGGTCGCTTACTGCCGACTAAGCACATGACTGCAAACATTCTATAAAGTGCTGCAGATAACCCCACTATGCGTGATACGCGAAGAAAAAGTAAATGGATGGCAGGGATCCTGTTGGTATTGTTCAGGGCACTGTGTTACATTTTTGGTGCACTTATACTTTCGGATTCCAATCAATTAATAACTTTTTTTCAAAAAGATCGAAAAAATTTTATTTTTTCTATATTTTTGATCATTTTGTTAAGGTGGGACGTACAACTCAGTAAAATAATCAGAACTTGTTGTAATTTTGAATTATAAATCTAATAATACGAACGCATCTATAGTCATATTTTTGAAAAAATTGACTTATATCTAACCTGAGATATTTAATTTAGAATTTTGGCAAAATGATATATGTAGATATACGCATGAATTTTTACAATAGTTTCAAATTAAATATCACGAATTTGGATTTGTCGAACATTTCCATACTTTGCCAAATTTTTCATGACGATCAAAAATACAGTGCTTATTTTAATTTTAAACAAATTTTGGTTTGCAGAAAAAATACAATTTTGAATCTGCAAATTTGCATAAAAGAATCTTGTAAGCAGTATGGAATAATTTCTTAGACAGATATTAACAATTACAGGTATTACAGAATGAGTCATAAAACGTTAAAATTAATATAATATATTACATTTGAAATATTATTATAATATTTTTCATTTTAATTTTTGCTTTGATTGACATGCTGGAACTACCTTAAGAAACAAAATTAAATCCCCTTTTCTGAATGATTAAATGTATGAATTAAGATTAAATTAATTAAAAGTGCTCCGACAGTCAGTCGTGTTGAAATTCAGTAACGAAGTTTGCTCTATTAATTTACTCGGTTGTATATAATAACGACTAATTATTATTGTGTTCTTTCTTGTAAGAGACAATTTTTACTATGACGAAAGTAACAAAACAAAAAAGTCTACTTTTTTCAATTTTGTTAAGAAACGAAAAAAATATAAAATATAGCAATTTACACTTCACTACACAATTACACAAGATGTGATATTTTGAATACTTATTCAATTTTCAATTCAGATGGGTATTTCGTTACATAAATTTGCTTACTGTTGAAATATTTATTACTTTGTTTGAAATGCTATCTTCGTTTCAAAATAAGTAAAAGTAAATAGTTGATACTGGAATTATCTCAAAGAGAGACATTTCTTTCAAGAATGAATGTACGATATTTAAAGTGTGAACCTCTGCAGAATAATGTAATATAGTTGCGCATGAGAGCTCTTGTTTAATGCAATGTTGTGCACTACTTATAAGTATGGAAAGTAAAAAAATATACTGCTCGACTAGCAACATAGTCAGACATGTATAATTAATAACAAACTATAAATATATATACTACAGTCATATTCTACAGCAATCTCCGCAATCTGGCTAGATTTTGCAAAGATTATTTAGAAATCGAAAGTTTTTTTTTTACAAAATAAAATATTTAATTTTATAATTTATCAATATAAACAAATGACAACAAAAAGTGCAATTTTTTCAGGAAATTGAAAATTTTTAATATAAAAGCTCTGAAAAACACGAAAAGAAGAAAAATGTTTCTTCATTTTACTATTTCCAAAAATGAAAGTACTTTCCAAAATTTTGCTTGAAAATAAGTTGTCAGAAAATTGTCTTGACTTTTTGTAAAAAAGCTGGAAATTGTAAGCATCATAATAATTAAAAATTCTTTGTATTTTTTTTTTGTGATTATGTATTATTATTTGGTGAATGTTACGTGAGAGATAAATATTTCAGCAGCTAAAAAATGCCAGCGTTCAATTATTTTGCAGCCAAATTCTCACGGAAAGAGAAGCTATAAACTTTGCATCACCTCTATATACATGCGTCGATGACATTTGAAACAAGGATTTACGCATGTTTAACACTGGCGTTGCTATTCTAACTAATAGAGTTTAGATAGGAAAAAAACTGCAAATGTAAAAGAAAATATATCATTTAACCGCCATTCAACAAATACTAAAAAACCAAGTTCAAAGGTAACAGTTTTTTAAACGAATATGAAAAAAGTTTAACAGTTTTTTCAAACAATATACTTTGTTAACGATTTTTTATATCGACTTTGATCATATTTTTTCAATGAATGAATCTTCACCTGAAGAAATTGTACACATTTCGGCAAAAAATAAAAAATTTATTTCTTTAAAAATATATTTAGTTTTATATAAAATTACAGATGTAAAATCAAAGTTTACATGTACTGCAATGTATTTTCTGGTTGTATACATCGTTTTGCGAGTGATGGCAAGATGGCTTTACCGATATGAGGCACGCTTCTCGATAACGAAATTGCCTATTTTACCGGAAAACATATTTTCTTTGAAAATGATACAAAGAAAATTTATTTCTTATTTTCTGTTAATTTAACAGAATTAACAATTAATTAATTGTAATTAATTGATATTATTTTCATATTTTAACAATATTGTTTATTAAACCAGCTATACATTTTAAAAATTGTTTTATATGATAAAAATATTCTATTTTTATAACTGAATGTAAGCATATTATTCCATAAAAAATTAGTCATTTTTCATCTTATATAGAAATATGACCTCCGAAAAAAAATTCTAATTATATCAGTCATCAAATTGAAATTATTAAATAATTTTATTTTATTTATTTACGATAGCAGCAAATCTGATATACACAATATCCAAAAGATATAATTCTTGGTATTTCATTCACAAATATTTCAGCGCAGATTAGAAATATCACAGGATATAAATCAAGTAGTGAAAACGGGATCATATATCGTTCATACATACAACATATATTAAAAATATATTATTAATACATTATCAATATATTGCTAATATATTAATAATATATTGAATGTTTTTGAAAATTGATGACGCCCATGCATATATATTTGTTATATTATAACAAATATTTGTTGTATTATATTTATTATATTCTATTATTATATAATATTATATTATTATTATTTATATTGTTATTTATTATATTACAACAAATATATAGACGTAATAAATCATATATGATCGATGTCCATAGATTGATGTCAATCTATTGTCAATATATGAAGAATATATGATTTGCTCAAAATAATATATTGTTAATATATGGACAATATATGATCTTTTTTATTTGGCCGTATGAGATATAAAGGTATATAAAAATAAGGCATATAGATGGATTTATATAATATAAAATATAAAAAGAAATTATAAAATTTGCAGTGTAAAAACAATGTAGAAACAAATATAAATGTAAACAAAAGTATAAATATGAAAAACAAAGGAAACTTTGTTTTTCTTATTACTGTAAAATGAACGTCAAAGTTTGCTTTTTATTTATATATTATATAAATAAAAGTGAACAACACGAAACAGTGTGTATATCCTTCAAAAACCTATTATTAAATAAAAATATCCATAACAAGTTTCGTAAAGAACTGTCATAATCCTGGGCGACATTGGCGATAGTCTGAGTCAGAGTCAAGCACACTCAATTTGTGATGTGATTTCATTCGAAAAAAAGTGTACCGTTGCATATTTGTTGGCGCTGGCGATGCAGTCGGACTTATTCGGGCGGCTTCGGACGTTGTTGCGGACAGTCTGACTCGGCGAACGCGATGTAAAGCTCGCACGAAAATACCAAAGCGAAGCCTAAATCCGCCCGTTAAAAAGCCCATTTGACAGCTCGACAGGAACAAGTGTATGCAACAAACAAGTTTGCGAGCGAGATGTGTCCGCCTCGCCAGCTGCTGTCGTCTTGACCACGGTACCAACTCTTTTTTTTTCACCCCCTCTGACACTGACAGTTGTCATGGTCTCACGGACGGGACATCGCTGTGTATCAAAACTTTAAATCTGGCACACGAGTCAAACTTTTAAACTCAGGTTAAGTTCATCGAGGATGTTTATTTTGGTTACCTCAGCATCTCGGTCCTTTCCCAATGGATTCGTTACAACAATTGAGGTTATCTCGCTGCTATGAAAATCGTCTTAGCATAATCCACCATTGAAAACAAACTAATATCAGGCAGGGATAATGAGGTTATGTTGTATCTTTATTTTGGTCTCCTATTTTTCAATTCGATTTATGTGTTTGTTTTCTCTTTCTTTCAGACACATAATGTGACTTATTATTCAGTATCCAACAATTGAGCGTAATACAATCAAACATGAAAAAAAAACTCAATGTCAAAAAAAAAAAAGAAATACAAAATTATATGAAAACTGTGTACATCGCGGAGTTAAAAATAACAAAAGGATAAAAAATGCTGTCGTTAAATAATTTTTAATGGCAGCTTGTTTTGATTGAAAAGTGGTGGGAAAAATGCGCTCGACGGAAAACTGTCCATAATGACAACAATAAAATTTTGCAGGATGTGTGGTGCTACGAAACCGTCACATTCGAATGTCACGCAAAAGTCCACGGTTTTGAATGCCGTTCAATTATGCTAGACTGGACCTTGATTATTCACATGCACGTTCCATGTGACAGATGAACGTTTTTCTCAACGAACAAAAGTTTCTTGTAAAGCTTCCAAACTACGGATTTGTTCGAATACAGAAACATTATAAAGTCCCTGCATTAATCTTTATTCGTTAACCCTTTTAGACTGGTTGTATAATACAATCCTGAAAAACGTAAAAAAATCTTTATTTCCCTCCAATTTTTATCATTTGAGTTGAGCATATTCAAGAATTAAAAACTTGTAATGAAGTAATAAATTTTAACTTTGAAAAATTACTATAAAATTAATGTTTCAAAAGAGTTGGAAAATTTAAGATTTTGTTTTTAAGGTGGGACTGTCGGTATAGTAAAAATAGCGTTTTTCAAATGATAATTAATCGTAAAAATTCTAACATCTTATGACTAATTCTATAATGTGTTGTTAATGTCTAATAAATCGCCCAATACTATTTTTTTATAACTATTCTTTGCAAATTTGCAGGTTCAAAAAGTTTTCTTGAAAAGTCAGAATTTATTATTTATTAAAGTTTGTCTTTAAAATTAAACCAATCTCAAACTATTGTAAAATGCATGCTACGTATATCTGTATGTATCATTTTTTCCAAATTTCTAAATTAAATATCTCAGCTTAGAAATGGTCAATTTTTTCAAAAATATAGCCATAGACGTGTTCATATATTAATAAAAAAAATTAATATTAAAATTTACAAAAACATCTGACTTTTTTGCAAAATAGCATGTCCCACCTCAAGATCTAACTAAAAACTTTCCAGCAAAAGTTGCAAATATATAATCAATGTTTTAAAAGAGTTAGAAAATTTGAGATTTTTTTTTTTTTCAAAAGAAATTGTAATAATGTTCAAAGAAAATATCGACTTATCGATTCAAAATAGACAAAGTCTCGTTCTCTATTAATAAAATGAGCTATCTCGGTATATGCGAACTGTTTTTTCTGTTAATAATGTTGCAAATGTTACAATTTAAATAGAAAAAAAAAAATGAAATGTTGCAACATTCGTACTTAATCGGTTAAATAAAAAATGAAATGAAAAAAAAAATCAGTGATTCATGTAATTATTTTTGTGTAATTATTTGTTGGAAGTACTTATTAGAGATAACAAATGTCAATCAAAAGTTTTGTTTTGGTTCTGATGGGAGCAAACAAATTGAACAAGATGAACAAGTCAGCGTCAATTGCCTCATCTCGATTCTTGATTAATATACTCGTTCGAGACCGAACGAAACAATTTTTTTCATAATTAATATTTAAATGAAAAAGGCTTCGGAAAATTACACCGCCACTTATCATGCAAAATTCGTATTGTTCCCAATGCAAATGTGCATTTCAAAAATTCCACTCTCAACTTGAGAAATGAGTATTTTAATGTCGATGGGCTCGAAAGAGAACAGGATGAAAAAAATTACTTATCATAATTTTTGTAAACGATAACCGTTTGAATGAAATCGGATCCCTCGTTCTGATACGTTGTTGTTAAATGTTGGCACTGTCATTAAACGCTGATACATCGTGAGAAATCTTGTTTCTACAATGCAAACAAACCGGCAGTGCGAATTAATGTATTAGCATTGTGTGAAGTTACGATTAAACCTAAGTTTTCTTGTTTGCACTGATAAACTGAAATTCTTCCAAGACAAATACATTTCAACTTGCATGTTAGATGTCGCGTGCCGTCTTTTTGAAATTGAATAACAGTTTTGTCATTTATTTGAACAAACAAAATTACCAAGGGCAAATATTTAAAATCATTTTTTGTTCATTATTGTAAGAAAGGAAAATGATGACAGAGTCAGTATGTATATGATTAGAGCGGTTAAATCATCAGGAATAGATTTTCCGCTTATTAAATTCTTGTAATAGACGAAACACGCTTAATTACATTTATATCTCGGTTCGGAACATCCGTTCATTCTTCGATACAATGGGCGAGAAATGTGACAAATTTATTAAACGGAAACACGTCTTGTGTGAGAATGTTTTAGCGATGAAAGAACGATTGTGGGTTTTCAGTTGATGCGAGTCGAATGGTACGTCAACAGTGCTCGCCGATCTCACGTTTTTCGTTTGGTTTGTCTTTTTCAGTGTGACCGAGTTGAACACCATATCGCAGCCTAATGTCCGTATGGTCGACAAGCACTGGACGCAATTCAGTTTATGGTGCGGAGGGTAGATCACCTCTCCCCTCGCAACCACCAATTCATGCACACTCGCATCCTCATCTGGCTAACACCAATAGCCATTGTTTCCACAAACGGATACATTACTGCCAGGTGAGCTCTACAGGTCATCAATCGCTTCAATCAATCCAATAAATAAATAATCAACTGCTTGGTTGTTCAACAAATAACTGATATGAAATCAAACAAACAGAACAACACAGAACAACAAACTTTTCTAAGTCCATTAAAATAATTAGTCATTAAAAACAAGATTTTTTAAACTAAGAGTTTTAATGAAATCATTTTTTTATCTATAATTATTTTGAATATGAAATATATCCTTCTTTGTACATGAAATAAAAAAAATATAAATTGATTAAATTATTATCAATCTTTTCTATGTCTATTAAAATAATTACGAATTAAAAACAACATTTTTATGATTATTCCCTTTTGTTTGTTTAATTCAAAATTTAATGAAATGATTTTTTGTCTATTCATTTTGAATATAAAATATATTTTTCTTTGTACATGAAATAAAAAAATATTAATTGATTAAATTATTATCAATCTTTTCTAAGTCTATTAAAATAATTAGTAATTAAAAAAATATTTTTATGATTGTTCCCTTTTATTTGTTTAATCAAAAATTTAATAAAATGATTTTTTGTATATTCATTTTAAATATAAAATATTTTCTTCTTTGTATCAGAAAATAAAAAAAATATAAATTGATTGAATTATTACCAATCTTTTCTGATCAGTAATTAAAAATAACATTCTCGTAATTATATTCTTTTTTATTTGATTAATCAGAGTTTCAATAAAATAATTTGTTTTATTATTAATGTAAAATATATCCTTCATTGAACATATAATGAGAAACAAAAATTAGGATATAAAAACTCGTACAATGTTTTTTCAACTTAATTGGCAATGTTTTCTGGACTGCTTGCTGTAATTTTCTGTTTCTACGTTATACAAAAAATGTAAGTTTATCGTTTGTAAAAACAAATACAATTTTATACTTATTTAAAAATTCGCACTTGTACTGCATTTAAATATCGAATCTATGAAGTGGGATTCGGTATTGTGATAAGCACTTGCTATTGATTAATACTCACTGATGGCTACTGACAAGCATTTTTGTCTTATTTGCACTTGACAATTTATGTCGCTTTATTTGATGTTCGTCCAATGAAAAACACTAGAACATTTTCCAATTTTTTATGTTGTTCAAACACTTCAATGATTTTTTTGATTTTCAACATAAGACATGAAGGAAAGTTTAAATATATAGTCTATATCTTTTATTTTTATTTAGTTTTTATACAGTGACGAGTGAAGTATAAAGATTCGATAAGAGAAATGATCTGACCTTTTAAAATTACTAACGCTCCCTCAAGTCAGACCCTCGTTAATATAATTTCCATTAATTGTACTTGTTTTTGTTTGGTTCAGCACCTGTTGGTTTATTTGCCCTACGCGGGATTTGCAACAACCTCTGTCGGCACCGCCGTTTGGTATGTCTCTTGTTGAAACATCCACTGTGTCCACTGACCACACGCTTTTTATGTTCATCACTAATTTTGTTTTTCCTTTCTCCTTTTGTTTTTCTCACTTTTGGTTCCTTATTTCTGGTGATCCATACCATCTATTGTTTCTTTTTTCTCTAAATCTTGACTCGTCATGACTGATCCAGGGAGATATACATTTCAACCAGATGCACACTTGTCACTGACGCAGATTTTTTTATTTCAACCCAATTTTTTATTCTCCTTTTTCTTTTAGGTTCACTGGTTTTATTTATAGGAAAACTTTTTTTTTCCAATCATATAAAATAAATAAAAGCAAAAGGAACGAAAACGGACACTCAAAAACGGTTTCAGTAATTTTTATAGTGAACTAAAAACTATTTTTGATAACTTATCAAAAAAATTTTTCTTACTGGGGAGTATGACTTTATTTTGATTTTAAAAATGTTTTCGCTTTTAATTGTTTGTTAGAGGCACGAGGTTAGGCTAAAGATGATGAGTTTAGCAATTAATAAAATTCGTGGTATAATTTTTTTGCATTCGTCACGAGCTATTTATAGGCATCAAAAATGGACAAACAATCATTAATAATGCTGACAGTGTCATTATTAATCAAATCTGTGAACTGGTTTGTCTAAAAAATTATTACCTCTTTTTTAAGAACTGTCACTTTCGTTCCGCTTTTCAGGGACGAAAGTTTGCACCTTTGGGGCAGATGTGCAAAATGTAAAATAAAAATAAATAAATAAATAATATTTTTCCACAATAAAATAATGATAAGAATCACGAAATCTGTTTTAAAAAAATACTTAGGAAAACACCTTGTATCATTATATCATCGGCATAACATTACACAATGTTGCTGCTTAATCTTGAAACGTAAAAATCACATACTTATGTGTTAATTAAAGTGATTAATTTACAATATGAATAAAAAAATCTGCTTAAGCATTCGATATTGCGATATTATTCTGATAATTATACATTCTAAACAGACTGTAATTGTAGTTGCACATATCCTCTCAATCCTGTTTACACGTAGATCGACAACAAAATATAACTGAATAATTACTATTACAACATTTTCAAATTTTTCAAAAAATTTCTATCGAGTAATTTTGAAGCAGGATATTAAGGTAGTTCCAGCAGAAAAAAAACCTTTCGGTTTATATACGAAATGTATAAGTTTATATTTTATTTATAAAATATATATTTTAAATATATTTAGTATATTTGATATAATTGAAAATATATTTTTGTTCGTGTGGGTGAAAAGTCGTTTATTTTAGAATTTCATGAAATTTAAATCACGTGTTCTGTTCAATAACACATATTTGTTAAAAAAATTGTAGTCAAATTGATCATTTCGTTTCTGAGATATTTGTCTCTTTAATAAAAACTGATGTTTTTGCATAACGTCGGAGTCGAAACAGACATTATTTTTTATTTCAGTCAAATGAGATTTCGGATTTTTCAAAAAACTAACATAACTAACTTTAAATATTGAACATTATTTTGACAAAGTTTATAAAATATTTTCCAAAAGTTTATGCTCGCAAAATATAAGAATCGCTCAAAAAGCATTCCAAACTTTTTGACACGCAAATAATTTAGTATTTCAAAATTGTCTTTTCAATTTTCCCTATATGTTTATAACAATTCATGATATAAACTTTTTAATTTGATTGATTGTCACGCTAGAACTACCTTAACGTCATGAAATAAATACAAAATTTGATATAAAACAAATGAAATGCTAATAATTTCATTAATTTATTAGAATATTACGTCACTTGGTTCGGGAAGTTCAAGAAAGGGAGAAAGGGACATTCTTTTTCTACCCCCTTTACAACGTTCCGATTTTGAAAATTTAAAATTTCCTTACAAGTCATCAGCCATTTACTTGAAATATAAATAAAACAAACAAGGGTCAGTATCCGCTCGTGCACTTGGACACTGACACTGTCCATGATTCAACCGATGCTAACTGGCCTTATCTTTTCTTCGAACTTTCTTCTTTTCTAACTTGTCTTTCAAGTATTAAAATAAAATTTTCTATTTCATACAATTCACATTCTGGAAAAGACTTTTTTTGAATTTCAATTAATTTCATTAGCCGGTTCAGGGTGGGTTGATTTTTTTATTCGTTCTCTTCTGAAATTCTCAAGTTTTCAATTCGTTATTCAATTCAATACGTTATGTTATAATATAATTAGATATTTCTATTTATTTTACTTCATATATAAATTCGGTCAGTTTTTTTAGTTGTCTTGTAGTTGTAGTTGTTTTGTAGTTAGTGACGTAATCTCAGACAATGTTTTGCATTTCCATGAATTTTTTTAATTGGCGATGAAAATTTAATTTATGAATGTTTTCATTTCTTTTATAACTTGAAGATGAAATAAGGGACATGAAAATAATCTCAAAACGATAGTATAAAGAATGTCAAATTTTGTTCTCCTTTTAAAGAAATCAGTTTTGTACGCATATCAGTTGTTTTTTTATATTTTTAACAAAGTATCAATGTACTCATCTCCGTTCACTTGTTTGAAGAAATTGTTTAATGGAAATTTGTTTCCCATTTTTCCCAAAAATTATTGTTTTTCATTAGAACAAAAAGTTTGCAAAAATATTTTTATCCAACACAAAGAAGTTTTCTTAAGATAAGAAATATAAAAATATTTTTGTGAATACTATTTTTGGATATTTTTTATTGTCATATTCAACGTAAATGTTTTTCATAAAAAAAATTGTACCGTTTTTTAGATTTTTATGAATATTTTTTCTGATTTACCAGAGTATACTCGGACTTTTTCAAGTACAAAACGGTTTTTCAGGTACAAAATTAAAAAAAAACGAAATTTGGGCAGTAGATAGACGGGACTGAGGACTTTAACAAATTGTAAAACATATATTGGTCCCAACTCTTGATTATACTTGTAATGACATAAATAACTATTCCGGTTCCGGTTCTGTTTCAATTGAAAATAACTTGGCAATAATGGCAATAAAAGTTGGAAAAATTTGCCGGGCCAAAAGTAGACCGTTTTTGTTGAGTCTAGTCTAGCTCGTTTTGCTTTTATTTTTGTCACAGTATAAATATACATATATAAAAATGATTGTATGTATTCCTATCAATTAATCGAATGATTTTTTCTCCTGTTTTGAAAGATTTTTTGATAAACGATTCGCATGGTGTTTGCTATTCTATGAGAGTAATTTTTTTCATTGATTCATTGAATTTGCTTATTAGTCAAAGATGTCACAGTCCGGAGATGATCTACATACACCGGGATATCTGGCCTGGAGGAAACTTCAGCTTAGTCGGGCGAAACTTAAGGCTTCTAGTAAAACGTCTGCACTTCTTTCTGGATTTGCCATGGTATGTTTTGTTCAAAAATATTAAAAGTTCAGATAAAATCAAGTTCAGATAAAGAAAATAAAAATTAGACAAGAACGATTAAGATGGGACCTGAAATAGTGAGAACTTGTTGTAATTTTGAATTATAAATCTAATGATACGAAGAAATCTATAGCCAAATTTTTGAAAAAATTGACTATTTCTAAGCTGAGATACTGAATTTAAAAATTAAGCAAAATTATATAATATAGATATACGCATGAATTTTTACAACAGTTTCAAATTAAATATCACGAATTTGAATTTGTCAAACATTTTCATACTTTGCTAAATTGTTTATGGCGATCAAAAATACAATTCAATTTAATTTTAAACAAATTTTGACTTTGCAGAAAAAGAAAACAATTTTGAATCTGCAAATTTGCATAAAATAATCTCTTTCTTAGACAGATATTAACAATATATTACAGAATTAGTCATAAAATGTTAAAATCATAATAATTGATTATCATTTGTAATATCCCTGATAACCAAACTTTATCCAAAGCATTTTAAGAAAAATTTTATGCACATTTAACTCTTAACTGTACAGCATCATTTACATAAATTTGATTTGAAAATTAAAATTTTTCCAAGTTTAAAACATCTAAAATGATGTTTTCTGACATATTCATGAATTTGAACGAACATTTATTTTCAAAATATTAAATGTACGTCCCACCTGAAATAAAAGCAAATAAAATAAAATAAAAAACAATCAAAGAAAAAAATTAATTTATGTAATTAATTCAATGAATCTATTTATTTAATTAATTTAAGTAATTTAAATAGCAATTGAATAAAACAACAAATAGATTGATGATTGAATTGGGTTGTTCTTACAGGTTGCCATGGTTGAAGTACAGTTGAACTCAGACACAAAAGTGCCAGCAGAGATGTTGATCGCATTCGCTGTATGCACGACTCTGCTTGTGGCGGTGCACATGCTTGCATTGATGATCTCCACATGCATCCTGCCAAACGTCGAGGCAGTCTGCAATTTACACAGTATAAGTCTTGTTCATGAGTCTCCACACGAACGTTTGCACTGGTACATAGAAGTCGACCTGGGCAATTCTCCACTTTTACTTAGGCTTGCTGTTATTTTTATTAGAAATTGCCATTCTATGTTGGGTCAAGTTTTATGATTTTTCTCAGGTAAAGTTCCATCGTACTAACACAACTACCAACAAACATTCATAATATATATACATATAGGGTCAACCTGGGTAAGAGTGACACTTCGGGATAATTGTGACAATTCAAATAACATTATTAATTTTACAACTCCTGATACGAATTGATTTTATAAAATATTATTAGTCACTGAACACGTATGCAACAACAAAATATGAAAAATATCAAGGTTTTTAATAAAAGATTCGAGGTGTCACATTTTACCCCATGTGTCACTCTTACCCCGGTTGACCCTACCAAAAATATAACAACCAACAATTTTGATACCAGAACAATTTTATTTTTAATATTTAGGTCGCAGCCTGGTCAGCTTGTATCGTGTTAGTGCCAGTTCTTATAATTTTCATCGTCTTTGCGATTCACTTTTATCGAAGCCTCGTAACTCATAAATATGAGGTAACGGTTTCTGGTATCAGAGAATTGGAATTGCTCAAAGAACAAATCGAATCCACCGATACAGAGGGCAGAAATGGTTTACACATTTTACAAGGAAGCACACACGTCGTCTGATGACCATGTTTGAGCCAGACCGACCGTGAAAAACAATCATCAAAGATTCGACTCTTTTCAACGGCAGCAACACTCGCAACCATTGACAATTTTTGTATGAATGATCGTGGTGGATTACACCACTGAACACATGACCAATTTTAGTCACTTTTTTCACTTTGCGAAAGTACTTTCTGTCACTGCATGTGTGACGATTTTTGTCAGTACCTTTTTATTCGATATGAAATGGTTATTTTATTTGAAGTTTTTATATTTTTTTTCTAATATTGATAACGATTGCAAATTCCATATTCAGGATTTGACAGAAATCGTACAAAGGCGGTGCGATGTTTTTTTATTGTGATAATTAATTTATTAAACATTTATAATGTAGAACAAACAATACTTTGGATAATTACGTTCAATCTCAAATTTTTGCAATTTTAAGTGTTGTAAATAAAAGTATAAAACAAGTGTGTAAGTTTATAAAAACAAATGAGTAGACAAATTAACAAACGATTGTGTACATAATGTTTGTATGATACATTCCCTTCAGGTATCCAGCGACTTAATACAACTCACAAACCAAAAGTTGTTTGAAAATATTCTGTAACTTTTGATTTATTGTTTTTTCATCTTATAATTTTATCATTCAAAGTTTAATCGCTTTCCATTGTAGGATGAGCTGCAGGATTTTTTTATTAAAACTATGAAACCTTGAAGAACGTGTCTTTTTATTTTCACCCTGGTTTGAAAAAGGACTTACAACTACTTAGAACGCAATAACATAAACTTTCAATGTAAATAACTCAATTTATTTCCTTAAATTTTAATGATTCAAATTTACAGTCAAATGACTACATAAATCGGTGTATAAAACCACAATGTGTAATAAATATAGAATGAAAAACAACCTTCACACGAAACGATCAAAAATAATGGTTACACTTTGTAGAACAAAAAATTGAGTTAGGGGCAAGTTTAGAGAAAAAAAAAAGAGAAAAGAAAATGTAAAACAAACTCAAGAGATGTGTGTATGAGAAGAATGACTCAGTCTATGTACAGAAATGTTTTATTCTTAAATTATGCACAAATTGCAATCAATACAAATGTATCTGAAACAAGCAAGTTGGGGGATATCTCAGTTTTGTGGGCTGCCACAAAGACAATCTTTACATGACGGCAGCACTACTGTTTTGGTGTCACGTAGGTTGCATCGTATAAACCGTCTTTATAAGTCTTTTGCAAAATTCATCATAGACCCGTCCGATTAGTTGTTGTCATATCCGGAAGTAAAGATCGACGACGGCAATGCGCGTACACGCGGAAAGCCGTCGCGCATGATTAATGATTCCGTTACTTTTACTTGTGTATTTATTACTGTTTTTATTTTTGCGTTTTTTTTCATTACTTAATATTTTTTTTTGTTTAATAGCTTAGTATAGTAAAGCTAACGTATTTGTTCAGACATCCACATTTCGACTAAGTATTATTATAGTTTAATAAAGGTATGCGTTTCAGCTAAGTCTGCGCTTCAGCTAGATATCATAAAACATGTATCATCCCTTCTTTCTCCGGTACATCATACATTGGTATCGCTAAGTATATGTTTACTTTCTTATTAATTTTTTTTTCTCGTTTAAACATACATGTGAGAAACAACGTATGAACAAATCGTAGAATTATTATCAAATTGTATTACCATCTCGTAGTGTAATAATGTATGCTTAGGTGCTGATTGTTGATCAAATGAACAACAGAACGAGATACAGGGTGTTAGAGAAAGGACAAACGAATCGCATATAAGAAAGACAATCGCCGGATTTTTAACTGAAGAAGACAGAGCTATATAATGCGCCTCAATCGTCAAATCAAAGTTCGCGCTCTTATTGTCGCAATTGAACATAAAAGAAAAGAAAGAAAACGATTGGATAAAAAAACGAAAAACGAAATGAGGCATCATAGTTTTTAATAGTGAACGTTTTATGTTCGACAATCGGTTGCGTGATTACAATAAAGCACTCGGAATCTCAAGAAAAACAAACAATATTTAAACGAAGTATTTGGGTAATCAAGAGAGAATAGTGAAAAACAAAATCAAACAATGTTTAAAATCAAAATTGCAAATAGCAAACGCAAAATATCAAATGGGATGAAATGATAAAACGAAAGAAAAGAATAGTCGGAGTAACTTCAAGTCATTGGTTGGTTTGGAACAAAAATAATTAATGAACATCATTGGGATTCTTGTAAAGTCAAAGCCGCAACTTGATAGGTCAAACTTCAGTAAAAGCGTCTCGTTTCTTAAAGATTTACAACAATGTGACGATCGATTCTGAATCCAAGATGCTGGTTTCCCTCGCAGATGGTCGTGATTCGAAACAAAGTCCACGTTATTTCCATTTCGGTCTTTTGCTTCTTCATTGTGCTCCTCTTATTCTGAGTATAGTCTTCTTTTTCTTATTTTGGATCTTTCGGTTAAGTGATTTGTTATTTTTCATTTCAAGTATCGTCGGATGAATCAGGTAGTTTTTTTTTCTTTTTGGTATAAAAAACGAGGCACAGTTTCACAATTAGAGGACGTTAGCGAAAAATTACGTCTTGGTTTATATCTCCCAATGAATGTTGTCCAGTCTGGCGCGAACATACGCCAGTGTCCAACTTCTTCTTATTCGTCGTAAGCTTCATCTCATTGAATCATCTCCGGAACTGTTCCAATATCGCATTTTTAATTTGTTTCTCAAAACTAAACCATGCAAGATATCAATTACGCGCTCGTAACTGGTGTGTATGTGGTTTTCTTCATTTGATTGTTAAGGAAAAATGACATAAACACGTGTCACATTCTTATCGGTAGCAAACAGTCTTAACAACGAGCATAGACTAAAAACCGTGTCGCAAGTGTTACTTTTTTTTCATTTTATAACTTTTTTTCATTATTTTTTCGTTAATCGTGTGGTCCTTAAGTGGGTAATGCGTCATGTTGATGCTGCTGATGTTTGGTGCGGCATATGTGTGTTGTCGTGGTCGATTGAGTGTCTCTGCATTAACGAACAATGGTCTCCGCGTTTCATGCATGCCAATCGAAACGGCAACTGCATCCAAGTGCAGCAGACCAGACCGGGTCGTTTAGCCACTTGTGCCGTTCACGAGCCCTTCCTTCGGCGTTTTGTTACTCTGGGTAATGCGAGAGTGGCGGGACCGTTGATCCCTCTGCGTTTTTGGGCCTTGCGACGCGTTGTTCGAAGACGACAGTGGGGTTTCATTTGTGTTGATCTCCTTGTTTGAAGCGGTTGATTCACCAGGACCCGAGTTACCACCTGTTCAAACAAATCAACATTATTAGAAACCTTCGTTATACTTTCATTAAATTATTTATTTATTACCATGTAAATAATTTCATAGGAACATTTTTGACACACACAGTCAACAATTTGTAACATTCAATTAAAACAATGAACCCATGCCAAACCTTGGAAATAGTTAACGTGCTTTCCAAACAGATAGTTACCGTGCTAAGAGTCATATTAGGGTCGACAGGGGTAAGAGTGACAGTCAGGGTAAAATGTGACACCTCATATTTTATGTAAAACAAATAAATTTGTTCTTTGATTCTCATTGTATACATAAATTTATTGATTAATAATCATTTTTTCGAATGATTTGACGTTTACCCCGAATTGACATTCTTACCTCAGTTAACTTTATTATTCATATGCTATAAACACTTTTAAAGTCAATCCCAGGGAAAGAATAATATTAGTAAAAAAACAAACGAAATAAAAAGTGGAATGGAAAGAATAAAAGGTCTAAGAACAGTTTGATACAAATTGTGCAATCTACGAAATATTGCAACTCATTGCCGTACCTCTGAAGCTGTTTTTTTTATCCTGACTTTGATAATTCATTGATGGAGTGCGGCTTCGCTGTCTCGGGTTTCTTGATCGTCTTGGTTTATTGCCTCTGTGTCTTCCGTCCATGCTTGATATTGATTCTAAGCACACACAAACTATTGTGACCATCTTGACCAAATTGATTTTCATCTTTCGTTATTGATCATTGATATTACAATTTGATTAAAAACAATCTGAACGAGTACAACAAATTGTTATGAAATGATCGTTAATGGCATTAATATACAAACCGTCAAAAAAATTTGGTTCTCTTGATTAACACAAAGACCAAAAGGTAAGTTCTTATTAGACGGTCACAATGTTTGGTCTCAAGTGCATGCGATCACATTTATTTACAGGGACATGAATAAGTCCTCCAAAAATACCATTAAAGCGTTCTCTAAACTACTTATATATACATATGTATACATATATATATAGTTGAAAAAGTTAAAGTTCAATCAAGTAGAAGGTTTCAAACATTCTTTGTAAAAGCTCTAATAACGAATGGACATGCTTTATGTACCTCGGTCGGCGCTTGCTAAGTCTTGGCTATCGAGTACCGTATCCTCGTCATCAGTGGTTCGACGCCGGTCATCCCTGCGATCTCGGCGCTGTTGTGGCGGACGTCCTTGCCTACCGCCACCCATGTACCCTGTGTTTCCTGAATTGCCTTGGTTACCCGAGTGACCGCCTCTCGAAGGAAGATCACGAACACGATCTTCGTTGCCGTCCATCATGTCTCTTCGCATGCCTGCAAAATCAATTTTTCATTTAATCATTTTTGTTTCAGGTTCAATGGTATCTGACGTAACTGGTGATTTAAATATTTCAAGATCCAGTACAGTGTCTTTTATAAGGTGGAATATATACAGAGAAAAAATTGCAATTAAAATTTACTGAACTATACAGTATATGAGCATGAAAAATTAATATTTTAGATTTGTCCCCCATATACTGTACAGTTCAATAAATAATCATTTATGAATTATAATATTTAATAGAATTTTTTTTCTCAGTGTACACTTGAATGGTTCGAAAAAAATGATTATTTTTGCATAAACTATATCACAAGATGTTCTTACTTCTCGTTTATATTTTAACCAATTTTTAATCAACTTCCCTGTTTTAGAAATACTAAGATCGATTATAAAAGCACCTGATAATTTTTCAGCTTGAAATTCGAATTAGTGTACAAGCAAATAAATATCAAACATTTACAAATATTCGCACTATAAATGCATACCCAAATTTTAATCGCATTTAATTGTTTTATTGAAACTATGTTTTCAGATGCAGTTGTCAACTTTTCTCAGGATCTTGTTTTGATTTTTTATTTTATAATAAAGTTATAAACAAAATTAAGTGGAAATTTTGTCTTAAAAATTGCATGGTTTTTGTTTAACGTCGCCATTTTTTTTTTTGCAGTAATGAATAATTCAAATATCGTTATTTTCGTGCTTCACTTTATCCATTCTTTTTGAGTACCACTTTGAAATTTTGATTTTTATCAAAAACTGCGAAAGAAATCTTGACAACCGTAAAGTAGTTAAAAAGATTGTTGGTTAATTAAATTATTGGCGACTCATTGTTTATAACAAAAACTGCTATTTAAGTATCCTAAAACATTCTTTGAAAGTTGATTAAAACACAGCATATTTTGTCATGAACATTGGGTGTATACATTTTGAATAATCACTCTTTGAATTTAGCTAAGAATTCGATTGTTTCAAGTGTATATTCCCCCATAGATGAACTCATTATTTCAAATTAAGGTGGTTCTAGCGCGATAATCAAAGCAAAAAATTTATACTACGAATTTTCATAAAAATATAGAAAAAATTAAATGAAAAAATAAAAAAACAATCTTGAAATACTATTCTTTTTGCATGTCAAGAATTTTTTGATGATTTTCACGTTTTGTGAGAATAAACTTTTTGATCGGATTGTACCTAACCGACCAATCACAATCAGTTATTTTAGAATTAAAAATATTTTTAACGTGATTGATCCTAAACTAGATGGTCAATATTTTTAAACTTTTTCCCAGTAATCTTTCATATCTAAAGTTAGTTACGGTAGTTTTTTGAAAAAATCTGACATCTCGTTTGATGAAAACAAAAAATAATGTCTGTTTTTTTCAGAGACAAATATCTTCAAAACGAAATGACCAATCGTTCTAAAATTTTATTAACAAATGTGTGTTACTGAATAGAGCACGTGATTTAAATTTTATAAAATTCTGACACAAACGCCTTTTCGCTAGAACCACCTTAAGATTAATGTTATGATGAAAGTTTACCAGTATGCCTGACAGGCATTCTTCCCCGCCCTCTTCCTCGAGAAAGGCCACCTCGACCTCCACGGACACTGCCGCCTTCATCGACACCTCCGGAGTTCGTGCCTCGTCTCGAGGATTGAAAACTGGGCATCTGGCCTGTCGTTGAGCCATGCAAACTTCGTAATTGTTGGTCGATTTCTAATTTGTCTTGTCGGAGTTGCTCAACTTCCTAAAAAATTGAAATATACTCTTACCAAATCTACAACTAGACATTACTATTTTTTCTTTTCAGTCGAAATGTCACTTACTTTGAGGTGTGCCAAATGGTATTCCAATAGTACCTTGGCATTGGCAATGCTCTCGACCGTTCCCACAAACACAAATGGCACATGACCCTCTATTCGAGGAATGGTTTTTTCTGGTTCGTTGTCGCCCTCGATCTTGACTCGAACCTACGAAAAAAACCATTTGATTGTCTTACACATTCTTTTTTATATACCCTCATAATTACAAATGATTCAGTAAACAGTTATTGACAAGTTAAAAATATAATCCAAAATGTAAACTTACAACACCGCTTTTATCAACCATCTCTTGTATGATCCGTCCATTTTTGCCAATGACTTTTCCTACTAATTCTCGAGGTACTTGGATGAACTCCTCGCCGTACTCAAGCATCGACCGTGCTTTTTTTACAGCGTCGTGAGTCTGTAAACAACGAATTAACGGATTTATTCCTGGTCTAAATTTATTGGCACGAAGAAAAATGTAGAAAATAAGTTATACCTCGCCATAAATTTTGAAAGTACATGAATTTTCTTCTAATTCTATATTAGTAATACCATCAAGTTTTCTCGCTTGCTGAATGTTGGCTCCATGCGCACCAATGGCCAAACCCATAAGATCTTCTCGAACGTTGAACTCGTCCGTGTATCTATAAATACAAGATATAGTACTATCACTCGTGACTGGCCTTTTCAATGATTAATTGTTTCGACTTGGTTCTCTAAGTTGGTTACTTTGTTAGCCAGATATCTTTTTCAACAATTCTAATATAATTGTCATATCAACAATATCGAACCATACAGCAGGCAGCAAGCGACGTTTTTAAAATGTCTTTTTCGAATTTAACATAGCTGACATTTTTTGTTTTTCATTTCCTTTTTTTTTTTGTTTTCAATTTTAAAAATATTAGAAAATGTGTAACATGCTTGCTAGTATAAATCAGGTTTTTGTTTCAATGTAATGTACAATGTAATATACATTGACTTTTTTTTTTTGGTTTGTTCAAAAATAAAAGAAACAAGTTTCATACTAGGATGTATAAAGCGAGAAAAAGAATAGACAGTGTCAAACCCCAAATTCCTGTCAAATTGTTTTATTTTTTGTTCAAACTTTGGATTTGTGTTCAAGTGAGATTGTGATATTTATGATACATGTTGATATTCTCATGGTTCCTAAATTTTGATTCCTCTTTTCATATAGGGAGTGACAAGATAATCATTTATTCAGGCCTAATGGATTGATTTGAATCCGAGGTACAAGGTATAGAGCCATCTCTTTTTTTATTCCCAAGATTAAGTACAACATATATCAGTGTTTTTCAAACAATGACAGGCTAAAGTTTGCTAAGCCTAAAATAATAGTAATGATATAAAATTGTGTGAAATTCACTAGAAAAAAAAAAAAAAAAAAGAAATAATAATAATATAGTTGTTGCACAAAGTGAAAACTATATATTGAGCGTGCACTATTTCCATCAAGTGTATCAAACAATTACAATTGAACAAAATTTCAATTGAATATGAACAAACTACCTACAAAAATGAAAAAAATAATAATAAAGAAAGAAAGAAATAAATAACATTAATGGTATCAATGATAAAATGGTATTTAAAAGTAATGCCAGAAGTAGCAACTAAATTAAACCAGCCACTATTTCACCACTCGAAAAAATTAATAAACAAACAACCAAACAAACGAAACAAAACGAAAACAGAATAAACAAAAAAGTCTTGCTTTGGACAAGAAATTGAACAAGATTTTGTATCACTTTTTTTTCGCGTTTCACATGAATTGAAGCTAAAAGAAGAATTCGTACTAGATATATTTGAGTGTTCCATTGGCATGCACGTTAACCGGCGATAGTGACATGAAGAGAGATGGAAATCAAATCTGTATCAGTTGGAAAAAAGAACCCTTAAAATTATTTGGAAAAAAAATTATAAAAAATAAAGATACGTTTCTGTAACACGAATTTATTTAAGGTGAGATATACAACTCAGCAAAATAGTCAGAACTTTGTATAATTTTTGAAAATGTTTCAGAAATTCAAATTCGAGATATGTGATTTCAAATCAAACTATATTAAAAATTGATGTTTCGTATATCGAAATATGTTATTTTGCCCAATTTCTAAATTCAATATCTCAGCCTAGAAATAGTCAGATTTTTCAAAAATTCACCTACAGATACATCTGTATTAGTAGATTTACAATTTTAAAAATTACAAAAAGTTCCGACTATTTTTACTGAGTTGTACGTTCCACCTTAAATTTCTCCGTCCCCTTCGTTTATTGAGTAGAATGAGATAAGTAGTTTTACATGATTGAGAGTAAACCTTCCAATAAAAAAAATAAAACAAAAAAATCGTTCCACCTCTATTGAACATCATCATCGAAGATCGGTTAACGCAGCGGTGTGTGTAGATCATCATACAGTAAGCTATAACTTATAATCTAACCGCGCTGCTTTAGCCTCACCTTGAGTTTGATCTCACTCCTGTTTCAAAGTCTGAAACACGCTGATATATAAAGTTTGATGATCTAAATTTGCTGAAATGAGAAAGAAAACCCTGCTGTAACTCATTAGGTACGAGCAACATAAGGATGGCCCTATCCTATGACCTCGCCATACTGTCTGTTCGTTCACCAACTAGCATACTTCATTTCATTCTCTTTCTGATTTTGTTTCTCTTCTATTTCATATTTTTCTTTCAACACTCATCTTTATCGAGACTTTATTAACATGTGGCTGTGTTCTTTGTTCATATTTTCTCTTCGACATAAATGTTTAATCTGAAACAAGCTTGGCTACACACTCCACCCTGTCTGTATGGCTGTCAAATTTGAATCCACTTTTGTTTCATTAACAAAATTATATTAAGTATATGTGGGCAGAGATAAGAAGTATATACATGAGAGAAAGAGAGAGAGCGAGAGAGAAAGATAGAGAGCGAGAAAAGAAATTGCTTATTTTTAAATCAAAAGTATTGAATTATTGATTAATTTTTGTTTCCTACTTGACGATTATTTTTAAGCGGACGATTTTAATTCCGGCTAAAATGATTGAACCAACTGCACACCAATTGATTTTAGTTTAGTATAGTGAAAAGAATGTGTTAGCTCACATGCTTATGAAAGATAATTCATACGTTTGAAATGCACTGTTTTCCTTTTCTTTTTTCTGATTATTCAAAATTCAACATTAAACACAATCATGCATTTAGTAGTCACACGATATTGTATGGATTGATCTCGTTATAATAAATTTGAACAATGAGACAACCTAGTTGAAAAAAATTGCTGAGTGATAAGGAACATTACTGTTGAAACTCCAAATTTGTACATCAAGACTTTTTTTCTTTTTTGTGTTGAAATATCGTGCAAGCTTGTACAGCTCATGTGAGAGTTACAAAATGGAATATACAAGTATGAAATAATGAATTAGAGAATGAACGCAAACGTGTGAATTGGGTTTTCGATCTCGGTTTTACAAAGCTCTTGTCGTTTTGGATTTTCACGCATTTGTTAATTTTTGCCAGTGAATGCAAACTACAGACAGGATGGTAGCCGGGAAAGGAGTGGTGGAGAGTGAAGTAGCGCCAAAGAGAGATGAATTAATAGGGAAATAAAACGGCACCATGAATCATTACCGATTTTCGTCTAAGATTTGTATACTTCACAACCGTTTACTTACCCTCCGACCATCTGAAGTTTTGTCGATACGAGTTGTCGGGCTGCTTCTTCTGTTCTTTTCAGTAGCAGCAGCTGTGAAAAATAATACAAATTTGTAATTACTTCTGTCTCATTTACGCTTTCCTATCTAACAACTTTCAATAGAAAATTTAATCCCCACTGAATATATCAAATTCACCTCGAAAAAATGATTCGAGACATAATTAATTATTTGACTGACTGTCATTTGTATAGTTGATTCATTCATTCGCTTATTATAAGCAACCTTACTTAAAATGAATTATACATATGGTCAGGTATAAAATCTCTATCCCTAGTTGTATACATCTGTCTCTGTCTTGCTTATGTGAATGAAATGCCATTGTCTTGGTCATTTGATGCCTATCAGAACCAGTGTATACAACTTGAGTTGGTACCGTTTAATGAATGCCGAAGGGTGTTTTCATACCTTTTGGTACAGGTTTCGAAAATGCATTTCTTGAAGCATGCTACTATGGCGACGAATATTTTCATTACGGGAGATGGCCAGCAGTACTCCTCGTTCAGGCACGTATTGGCACAAACCTGCCCCAATTGCCTTTTGAAATTCTTTGTGTGCATTCTCTCCCTTTGAGCTGCAATCAAAATGATCGTAAGTAGTTACATTTGCTCTGCCATCGTTCAAGCAACAGAACTTATAAATTATGACTTTATTGTCTCAAGTTGCTTCTTACAATTCTCGTAAATCTTCAGGTACATTAATCTCGATCTTGTGAAAGGTGTCTTTGTCGATTGGAGGGTTCGGATTTTTGTGTCTCACTCGTTCCACGTTGATGATTTCCGAGTACTGGTATTCCCATCCTACATACTCAATCACTTGAAACGATCCTTTTATCATCTAAAATGAACAATGACAAATTTATATTATTTCTCTAACAGTCAATTATAAATATTATTTTTCGTTTGAGAGAAGAATATAAACCTTGATAATAGCCTTCCACCAGCCCCATCCCTCTTGCTCGTTGGCTCTTGTATAAACTTCGATTTCTTGGTTCTCCTGGAACTCTTGTTTTGGGCCATCCTTGGGAGGTAGACGCACTTGAGCAAATGGGAATTTGGACTCAGGTTGCCAGCTGTAACAAATGATTTCTTTTGTTAATTCATATTCTTTTTTTTTGTTTCAAAAGAGCCACAATTTTATGAAGCCATTCAAACTTGAAAGGTCAATCAACTTTGAAAGACTTTTATATTTGCCAAGTTAAAAATTTTAGATTAAAATATCATCTTTCTCGTTATACCAATATCGTAAATGTTCAATATGTACAATTAATCAACGAAAAGATACAACGTTAATTAATTTACAATGGAAATTGAACTATAATTATTTTGATTCGGCAAATTAAAAAGATCATTTGTAATTATGAGAATTAATTAATTTTTTTATTTATTAAATAATTTCAATGATAAAATTGTGGTCAATGAAAAAAAAAGAATACATTCAGACTATTATTAGTATAAGATTCTTAGCTGAAAAAGAACGCATGTGTTGGGATCTCAAATTTCATACACAACTCTCCATTCGAAACAATTCAATTCTTTGAAAAGATCTTTTTGATTTCGAAACAATTTGAAGCCACCTTAAAGTTGTGACGGTAAAAATGTTATCTCGTGATATGAGAATGTAAGCATTTGACATTTTGTTTTGATTTTTAACTTGCTATGTTTTTTTATTTATTTATTATTTTTTTTATTTGTGATTTTTCGGATTTAAACAAACTATAATGTATTTTATTTCTCTAGATTTTCATTGATAAATAAGAAAAAAAATGAATGCATTTCTTTATATAAACATAACATAAATTATTTTTCAAAAAATTCACAAATTTTGAATGAAGTAACAAAATAATATGCCAAATTTAGGTTAAAAGTATGTTTTTCAGAAAAAATTGATCATTTTCGAGACGCTGCAGTGACAAAATCGGCACATGTCTGAAGATGCAATGTAAAATTGATGAATAACAAAGATTGTTGAACTAAAAACAATCGGTGAAAATGTCGAAGTGAAAAACAAATTGAGGTAAAGTGCAAATGAAAACGAAGAAAGAAGATAAATAAAGGAAAAGAAAGGAGATGTAAAAATTGTGGTTGAATTAAAAATAGACGAAAAGTAGGAAAAGGAAGAAAAAAGTGGTGTTGTTTTGGGCGTGAAAGTGTGGAGTTGGGCTGGAGGCGCCCCCCCGAGGGTGGTTGGTACTTACTCGTTCTCGAAGGCCACCTGGACCTCTTCCTCGCAAACGTCGGTGACAAAGGCCTGTAAAAGAAAAAGAGAAGAGTTTGGTTGTTGTGTTGAGACGAGTTCGGGGCTGACACACGCCCTGTCAAACACGCAAAGATATGGCGTCGGAGGAAGCCGCGTTGCCTCGCACGGGAGCCGCCGCGGCCCGGGCTTTTTCAGCGCGAAGTATGGCAATTGGGGCCGGCCGGGGCCGGGCGGCCAATGCGGGCCCGCACAACGCGTCCGCTCGGCTTTCACGTGAACACCGCTCGCGTATACTTCGTGTGTAACGCACCTTGTAATACGCTCCGTTTTCGCCGCATACTTCGACTGCGAGATCCTCCATCTTGCTTTTGTGTGACGGCAAGCAGCAAGCCTCCTTCTCGGCAGGCATGCTTGTGGCGGAGAGACGGGCGAGCGCGCCGACAGAACAACGCATAGAATCAGACCACCACGCCAATCACGGCAACCCAAACAAACACTCGCAGAACAGCCCTTTAGCGCTACCCTTTCAAAACGACAAAACCAGTTTTCAATTCAACAGTTGAACAGTGATGCTTTTCTCTCACTTCTTTTTACAACCGTCGCGCTCTCGTTCTGTTCAACTCAGTTGAACTGGTGAATTTTTGAAATGTCCCTATGCGCTTGAAACAAAACAACATCAACCGGCCTGACCCCAAACATTCAAATTTCATTCAAATTATATGCTTTGGACGGTTGGAATTGTTATTGTCATTTTTTTTGTTTTGTAGATGAAAAATTGGATGATTATCTACGTATATATATAATAGATATTTTATGGTAATGTTATTATTCAAGAGAAATAAAAGTGCCTAACAAGGGAAAATATAAGTTTTATAAAAGCTCTGTTATTAGCAAGGCTAAAAAAATAAACAATGTCAAAAAATGGACCTAAACAAATGTTTCAAACATTATCATTTTGGGAGTATTGAAAAATGATTTTATTTCGTTGTAAAATTTCACATCACCTTCAGGTGATGTATAAAGTCTGCTACCACGAAGTTAGGGACTTTGTTTATCAAAATTACAATAACGGTTATTTTTTTAAAAACTGAGAAAAGCGTGATTCTGCAATAATGGGAGAATTCAAAGCATAATAAAACATAATTTTTTGTTGAATGATGTAAAAAACAATGAGTCCTACGATCCTACGAATAACTTCCACTTCAAAAACTAGAACTCATTATTCGTCAACGTTTAACCTTCCGTTGGTCGCGCGGTGTACTGAGTACACGGTGGAATGTTTTATGATAAAAAACAATGTTAAAATTAAAATTTCACCTCGAGACCTCTATGTATTCCTCAATTAACATCTTATTTATAAAGAAATCACAAAAAACAACGTTATTTTTCATGTCGGAAGATCATGTAGTTTTTTCAAATGTACAGATTTCTGCGAAATACAGTTTTCGTGGAATTGAGCGCGACGTTCTTATGCATGTAAAAATTCAATGACAACGATCAAATGTTCTGATTGTAACAAATTTGTTCGTAAAAAACACGCCGTTATTATAAATGCGAAATCTGTTTGACCAACGAGTTGTCTGATTATGACTCGAATTAAACTGAGTCCTGGAGTGTATAACACATTTCTTTGAATTTTCATATTTTATTCAATATTTATCATGAATAAAAAATTTATTACGATAGAAACATTAATTTCATTGTTCAGGCTAGCTTTCCCCACTATAAAATTTGGATAATAAGTCTTTTACTGCAAGAGAACTTGGCGCGACCAACGGAAGGTTAATTATGAAAATTCAGTTTTTTTGTTTAGGAATGTGTAAAATAACTGAGAAAATCGCGCTCTTCTCGTAAAATGAATTTATAATCACTTTATTATTTTTTAATCAAGAAATCTGTAATGTCGGTAACTCCCGGTTTGACATTACCTTAAAATCATATAATTTAGAAAAAGTTTTGGAAAATTCTTTTTCAGATTACGTCTATTAGCGATACAAAATATACTTTACTTTGAAAACTAGGCAAAAGAAGAAACATTATCTTCTGAAAAAATTTTAATCAAAACAAACTGTATAATTTACAAATTATATGTTAATAATATTTTCTGTCATTTCATTGTGAATTAAAATGATTATTATGCTTGCTTTTTTCTGAGATATTGTGAAGTAATCGAATGACAGGTAATTTTTTCAAAACATTTAAAACTTTGGCAATACAATTTTTCTGATTAGAAAAAAATGATATTTAGTATTCAAGATTGATTTAAAATTTTTAAACGATTCATTTCATATTTCAAAATCAAATAAATTTACAATTGTTTCTGAAAGTAAATACAATGAAATACGATTATTTCTCAATATTTTGAATTGGAGATAATTGATTTTCGACTGAGGGAAAATAAAAAATATTTCCTTACAAAATAATCTTATTTATTAACAGATGACTTACATTAGGTTTGTCTTTGAATAAAAGCAAAAAGCGTGCGTTGCAAATCTCGTTTATCAATTCGAAAACAAATATATATTTTTTTTCACTCAAAAAAAAAAAAAAAAAAAAAAAAAAGAAAAAGTAAGTTA
>JAAMPD010000498.1:61030-74003 GCA_025266255.1 Trissolcus basalis | reverse complement strand
GTTTTTTGGTAATGTTCCGAGAGTTGAATCAACTTGAAATTTTGTAAACTTGTAGGTCATGATCAGATCTGCTCTGAGAAAAATTGGCAAGGCTGCGAAATCGACTCCATTGTGTGTACGAATTTTCAATTCGCACCGGGCGAACTGCGTCTGAGATACCCTTTGACCTTTTTTTTGGTAATGTTCCGAGAGTTGAATCGACTTGAAATTTTGTACACTTGTAGGTCATGATCAGATCTGCTCTGAGAAAAATTGGCAAGGCTGCGAAATCGACTCAATTGTGTGTACGAATTTGATTCTGAGATCTTGATTTTGAATACAAAAATTGATTGATATTCGTTATGAATTTATCTTCGGTGCAATGACATATATTTTTTTTATTCCGGCGCAATTGCATGGATGCAGAATTAGGCGGAACTGCACATGGATTTAGACGCAACTACATATGAAATTATCTCATCTGGCGCAATTGAGTATCACCCGTAAAGTCATCCAAAATAATTAATTATTGAAATATAAAAATACATGTGATATAGTAATAATATAATAATATCATCTCAAATTAATATTATAAAAATAGTAATATGAAGAAAAAAAATTGGTCTTACAAAATGTATTATAACTTTAAATGTAACGAAAACCTGCATGAGAAAATGGGTTAAATGTCAAAGGTTTGTCAATAATGGAAAGTACTCAAAGAGTGCATGTCCTGTGGTTGTCAATTAAAAGTAATTCGCGGTAACATTAATTGGGAATAAGTTTTGGTTAACGCCTGGCTGCTGCAAAGTTTAGTTTGGTTAGTGGCGCTCGAATAGTTTTGCAATCTAATTCCTATATCAGCGATATTTTGCATCAAATATGTAAATACTGGACAAACACTTCGCATGGTAAATATGTTTTAAGGGCTGTTCAAATTCATTTAACTTAGTCGTAAGAGTTAATTGAAGAGACGGTCAAAGTTAATGGCCATTACTTGTTCATAGAAATTATTTCCCTGAAAGCTTCAAAATCACAATTACGAAGTTCAGCTTTTTTTTTTAAATTCCAAATTACAAAACGTAATTTAAACAAATGAAAAAGTCTATTCAAAGCCCAGCGAAATCGTTGAGTTTAAATGTTGAAAATAGTTTTTGAACACTCACAGTTGAAATTCAAATGAACAACGGAATTTAATATCACATAATGTAAAAATGTTTCAATCTTTTTTTTTCCTGTGCGCAATAAAATATAATCATTTTCTTTCCACATTGTTCACTCTCGTCAGGAGAGTTTAATGAAAAACGCTTATCAAGCTTCCACTGTTATTAAATAATAATAAACAACAAAACAGTTGAATTTGGCTTTGTTGCAAAAATGGAAGAATGTGCATGTCAAAAACAGTGACGATGACGTCAATGTCCAGCAGTGTTCAATTTTTGTTTCCATGTCAAAAGAAAAGCTACAACATTAACTCAGGACAAACATTTGACTAAACAAAATAGCATGTCAACAAACGCTTGGACGTTAATTAAATAAAAACAAACACTCGTCGTTATTTTTGGCTCGTCAATAATTCAATAACTCGCCGTCGAGACTCGAGAATCGTCTGCAGACGATTCCGAACGAGCTATTGAACTCGGTAAAACAGCCAACTGCGTTGCGATCTGTTCCAGTGAGAAACGTTTATCTCAGAATTTCAAAAACTTTATGTGGTCTGTTTAATAACACACATTTGTTAACAAAATTTTATAAAAATTGACCATTCCGTTTTTCGGAGATGTTTGTCTCTAAAAATCAATGTTTTTGCATAACGTCGGACATTATTTTTATTTCAATCAAACGAGATGTCAGATTTTTTCAATAAACTACCATAACTAACTTTTAATATTGAACATTACTTTGGCAAAGTTTAAAAAATATTGACCATCTAGTTTAGGTATAATTACGTTAACTTCATTTTCAAGTTGAAAATGGCTGATTGTGATTGGTCGGTTGGGCACAATTTGATTAAAAAAGTTAGACTCACAAAATATGAAAATCGCTTGAAAACAATTAAAAAATTCTTGACACGCAAATAATTTAGTATTTCAAGAATCTTTTTTAATTTTTCATCAATTTTTTCTATGTTTTTATAAAAAATTCATAATGCAAACTTTTTGCTTTGATTGTCATGCTGGAACTACCTTTTAGAGGTCGTCTCAAATAACACAACAATCGAAAAATGAAAAGCGAAACGATATCTTTTGGACGGACGTTTGGAGGTTAGGGATCGATGATCGAGCAAAGAATGGCAACAAAAGAAGCTTGGCAGGATTGATGGAGGCGAAATGAGAAATGGTCAGTGGTGAATTGAGCGATCACAAAGAGGCAGGTCTGCACTTGGAAGTTTGCGTCTCGCGAGTTTTGGCGGGCACGCGGAATCGGTGTGGTCTGGTCGCGCATGCGCAGTGGCGGTCCGCGGGGCTGGCGAGACTGGAGTGCCGACAGCTGGCGCTCGCGGCCAGTCGCACAGTCCGCCGTCTACACTTTGCCTGTTGCCAGTTATTGATCTGGCACGATTAAACAACACTGCATTGCTGTCAACGACGAAAACACACGCGCATCGTCCCTCGCCATTCGCGCAAAGCCGTCGCGAAGCCGTCGCGGACGCGGTGTCAAAAACAAACCAACACATCGGAGGACAGACGCGCTCCCAGCACGCATGATAATAAAACGCGAGTTTCGTCGCGTACGCCAGCGACGGAGTTTGCACATGTGATCCGCCAGGGCGACAGCGCCTCGACGTCATGAAGAAGTTCACCTTCAAAGGGGTGCTCGACGGTTTCCGATCCTCGGTCGCTCAACAGGTTAAGCCCGACCAGGAGATCATCGAAAATCTGCGCTCAGAGCACTTCCAAGTCAAGAAGGTGAGCGACGTCCTCTGACCTTGCAGTGCACGTTTTCGCATCGACGAAACGAACAAAAAATAAGTCAACACAATCCCGGCGACATCGATTCGCACTCAGCTAATCATTCTGTTCATCCAGCCTGTCCGAACTATTTGCCTGGTGTCAATAGCGCACGCCAACTGCTACCTTCCGAGTGCTGTCAGTCCGCCCCCTTATTTTTCTTCGCTCGCATTTTTATTTTTTCAAACGAGGAACAAATTCCAGTTATCAAACTGTGGCGAATTTTCGGGCGCGAGTAAACAAGCTTGATGTAAATACAGACAAACAAAATCTCCTAGAACAAAATCTAACCCGATGTTTAATGCGGAGATTAATTGTTGCAAAATGGAGAACGCTTTTATAAACAATTCTGCGTCCAACTGGTTTGGTCGGAGGATCAACTTTTTGAGCTCGGTTTGAAACGAGATGTGTTGTTGAATTCGAGGAATTGTGCATTGTTTTATTTTCAAAGTGACACCTTGAGGGATGGTTTTTAATGATTATGAAAAAAAAGAAAAAAAAAAAAACATGAGTTTGGGCTGATGAATAAAATATTTTTAAAAGTCGTTGAAGATGAGAAAGAGGAAAGTACAAGTGGGCACAACTGGGGATGAATTTTTGATATATTTGTGCATGAAACAAAGTTAAAATTAATCAAAGTGAAAAGTTGAAGACATTAATGCAGATGTCAAAGGGAAAAATAATAGCGAGGGTTGAGATTTTGTTGAATTTCTTTTGGTTTTCGTTGAAGGTATTTGCATTGGTTAACTGTTGGATGGAAGTTAGGAAAGGTCGATAAATTTCGCCCTGAAAATGAATTAGATATTAGATTCGGTATTTAGTCTCAATTAAGGGATGATCTCAGAAAAGACGATTGCCATTTATCTAAGGCTTCCAAGGCAGTAATAAACAATTGATGACTAAGTGCGAATTTAAAGCGCAAAGAATTGTAATTAAATCAAAGTACTTTGTAAAACATGTCATAATCATTATGTAATTTTCGTTCTCTCTTCATCCGACAAAGTTGCGTGCAACTGCATATGTGACGGAAAACCGTGTATCCGTCAAACTTTTATTTTTATCCCCTTTTTTAAACGTTTTCTTATCTAAAATAAAGATAAAATTATGACGAAAAAACATTTAATTTTTTAATGAGCTTTGATATTTAATTAGTCGAACGCTCGTCCATTCAATTAGTTTATTTTTTCATTTGTTTGTTCGAAAAATTTTCCTCTTTCAAAAAAAAAAGGGGAATTTCAGCTTTGTTAATAATTTTAAAAACTTCGAGCTTACAAACTGAGTATTCATAGTTGAAACATCCGAGCCCTCGCAAAATTTATACATTTTTAGAAAAAAGTGGTTACACAATGTTGAGTAAACTGTGAAAAAACAAAGTTTGTGGATCGATTAATCATTCTCAAAAAAATTACGATTTTATGCATACTTTTTTTATATAATTAAAAAAAAACTTTTCTGTTATTTTTTGGATTCGCTGGTTTTTTCTTTTCGATAAACAATCGGTTGAACGGCATGGAAAGTTCTAATTTTCATTGCGGTTTATATTTAGAACTACATATTGAAGATTGATTAGAATTTCACGCGTGAATTCAGAATAAAACACAAAAGGGAATAACTTTTCAATGGTAGAGACTATAAGGACAGGTCAAAGTTTTGAAACAAAAGGCTACATGCAGAATTAACTTTGTGATCGAAAAAAGGCGTGTATTAAAAACAGTTTCATATTTGCAAAAGCAAACTCAGGTTTTGATTATTGCAACTCGAGTTTCCTTTTTTTACCCCGGTTATTTTGCAAGCCAACTGATAAAACTGAAAGATCATCTTCCAAGACTTTTTGTTCGAACGAACAAACTCGTGACAGCATTAATTCAAAATTCTAATTGACATCCATCCGACCATCATTTTTCAACAGAAAAATTAAGGGGGAAAAAATGAAATCACTCTGAGATTTTGTTCAAACTAAATTATTGACTGCAATCACGTATCAATTACCCAGAGAGATCTTTTAAAAAATTCTAAATTGTTTCAAGTGGAAAAAAATGTAAATATAATGATCATATCAAGAGCATTAGCGTAATGAGTCTTAATGTAGGGCAGAAATCTGCTTGTATTCCAAGTCACTTTCCTGTAGAAAATCATGAAAAGCTACAGTGGTATTGTTCTCTACCTATAAAGGTCAGATTGTTAGCGCCGATAGATAATAATGGTGTGCATTATGAAACAGCCAACTTCCAATTTCTCCACCGGCCCGAAAAGATTGACTGAAAATTATATCAGACATGACTGACTGCAATTGTTATTTTTTTTTCTTTGACACATTAAATTTTTTTGACAAATCATAAATCATTTTCATTTTCTGTTCTGCAGGTGAGTTTTCGGTAGCTGGAGGGAAAAAAAATCTAGCTAAAAGGCTGAAAGTGTTCATTACCCAAGCGAAATACGAGCGCATTTCACACGGATATCAGTATCTTATTACTCAAAGGGACGTCGAAAAGCAAGTGCGAAGTTGTTTTTTTTTTTTTTGCCTTCTTGCCGAGCGGAGCACACAGTGGCGGAGAAGTTGAAATGTGAATAATTGCATATCTGGTTGTACAAAACCAACGCACTTGATATCGAGTTATAATTAATGAAGCAAACGAAAAGCGGTGGACTAAATTTTATATAACGAACGTTAACAAAGCGATGAAACCATCGGGATGTAATTATAATTTACATCTCAATGCTGCTTTTACGCAAACCCCTCGCCGAGAAGTTAATATTCGGATGAATTGCTTGAACGGGCTTCACTATAATTTTGTGGCCTGTCGTGTTTTCAGAGATCCGTCATTATCTTCTCGGTTTGACGTGATAGATATTTGAGAAGTGAATATTCAGCATCTTCCTCCCTTCCCTTCGACGGGGATGGATTGTGCTAGTAGTTTTTAACACAATTGACCTGCGAGCGAAATTAAATTGTGCAAATTCTTACTATTTTATTGATTGATCGACACAGTCTTAAGTGGATTTTAAGAATGTTTCACTGAATGTTGGACAAGAGCGCAATGGAAATACTTAATTTCTGCGAGTCGGACATTTCTCAAGAACAATTTATAATCATCACATTTCTGGGAACTTTTTTTTTAACAATCATCATCAAATCAAATGATTGAGATTGAAAAAAAACAAACAAACAAATTCAGGGGAATCTTTTTCGAAATGTGATTAATTCGGGGATCATCTAGGAGAGTTGGAAATCAATAGGAATGTAATGTTATTGATCATGTAAAAATAAAGTTCAGAGTAGAGAAATCTTTAACAATTTTTTTTCTGATAGAATTAAATTTAGTAGAAATTTGTTTTTGACCCGGGCGGATTTTCAAGATAAATTGCAATTAACAAATTTGTAACGTTAAAATCTGGTAATTGATCAAGCCAATTAATCGCACCAGGATTGAGGTGTCTTATATTTGATCAGTATCCCTATCTCTTTTGATCTATGTTTATCTCTCATTGCAAATACATGTTACAACCCGATGATCATTATATATATGCGATATAAACGAAAAATGAAATTACAAAATTGCAAATGGTAGAAATAAAAATTGTAAAGTCAAGTTGTTCGTTCACGGACTACACCTTGAATTTGTTCGTAAAAAGCGTTGTTCATGAATATAAAAAAGTCGTGAGCATATAAAAGTTTGTTACAAAATTGTGTATGATACATTTTGCAAAACGTTGTCCCTGGTATCAGAGCATCGGGATCAGCGCGAGACTTTCGGACACCTTTTTTTCTCTCGCGCCCCGTCGAGCCATCTTTTTTGCAAGTCGATAATGTTTCCTAAGCTTTAACACTATTCCGAACTCGAACAGAAGTTGTGGAACAATGCAGTAATGAGAAAAGTTGGTCCCTACACCACAAAGACAAACTTAAAAATTCATAACTCACGCCATCCAGGCAACTCTGAAGAAGAACTGGCTGACTCTCGTTCGAGTGATTAAGCGAACTCGATTTTTCACTCTGGCCAAAATAACGGACATTCATTCGTATTGGCGATCATCGCATTTTCATTATGAAAAAGAAAGAGGGTGAGAGGCTAAAAACTCGCTCGCATTTCCACGAATAACCATATCTAGATCTCTTTTCGTTTCTTGGCCTACATTCGTAACGAGGGGAAAAACACCCCGGAGTTTTTTTTGTCGATATGTCGGTCTACCCTACTGGATGGTTCCCAAAAAACCAGCCGGAAGCTAAGTCAGAGTTGAGAAATGTGGAGGAAGTTGACCCCGGGTCAAGTTCCTTTTGTTCTCACACGAAATTTTGTCAGTTCATTGACAGCGAAAAGGAAGATATGAATTTCACCTTTCTACTCTAAATCTTGATTAAAATTGGATCATCAATTTTCATCTTGACTCTGACCTGAAATGAAATTTTCAAACGTAAAAAAACAATGAAAACTTGGATGGAAAATTGAACGCGGGAATGATTTTTAAATTGGCAGATTTTGGGAGAGTCGATGATGGAAATTCCAAGTAGGAAGTTTTGAAACGAAGATTCGGAAGAGCCAAAACAAACAAGGGTCCAACTGACGGTCGATCAATCGTCGCTTTCAAGAGGCGATTACTGCGAAGCTATTTAAAAACGCGTCTAGCCGCGCAAGTTTTGGACAAACGTTTTTGTCGGGATATTATTATGCTCGTAACATGGAAATAGGGCAGTGAAGTAGGACTGAGAGCGTGTGTATATCGACGTTCGGCCGGCGTGCGCGGCAACGCGGACAGAACAACGCTTATTTTGTTTCGATGCACACGTGAAATTGTATTAATCGGATCGTTTAAGCCAGCTGAATGTGATGAATTGATTGGCCGAGGGGGAGCGCGCTTAACACACATTACGATAGTTCGGCCGGGGATAAATCAATCGTGCAATTGTCTTCCCTGTTCCTAACTCCTTTCTGCCTTATCTACCTTGACGTTTGACACTTTTCGATTGGCTTTCATTTTTCCCCCACCCCTTTGCCCGTTCCTTTTTAAACTTTTTTCGCAACTCCAACACCTATTTGTTATGGGCTATCGAATCGACAGGGAAAAACAAAACAAAACAAAGTAATGCCATTGCTTTTGTTTTGGTCACTTTTTTTTATTTGACACTTTTATAGTTGGATAAGGCTTTGAAAATGATTTATGAAAATTGGCCGATGAAAGGAATATGACATTAGTCGCACGAACGCACGATAGCTTTGAGAAGTTCGGTATCTCGCGCGGGCACCAGCAATTTTTCTGTTCCTTTTTTTTTATCAGTGTAATTAGAAAAAATAGCCCAGAAGCCACACAATTACTCGTTGTTCCCAAGTTTACGTCAGCTCAAAGCTTTAGCGGTTAAATTATTGAACAGCAAGAACGACTTTATAACACTTTATTATTCTCCTTTCCATTTTGCGTTTCATGCTATATTCAGAAAGCCAGTCTTACATTCGACGTCAGTCTTACAAAGTAAATGGAAAGCCGGGTTACGGACACGCGCCGGTCCTCCCAACACTTTTCAAAGTTACTTCATTTTCTTCCACCTCCCCTTCCTCACTCTGTCCCTACGATGGTAATTTGTAGCCAAAATACAAATATTACTTCCTTTCAACATTTAAGGTGGTTCTAATGAAATACTCCAAACTGCATTTTCCGAACTATTATATTTGCAAAGCTTTGATTAAAAAAATTAATCTTCAGCTAATTAACAATTGCATTAATAATTATCTGATAGAACATTTGAATTTTTCATTCGAAATTTAACAAACTATATTCTTGGTTACAGTTCATAATTTAATATAATGAAATTAAAAAACAATTTTAATTTTATCTTATATATAAAAATTCTGGCAATATATAATATAATATATTCCTTTTTACATTATTGCATAATTAAATTTAACGGAATTAAAAAACACATTAATTTTACAATTTAATTGTAATTACAAAAAAAATTTAATTTTTGAATTTAAATTTAAAAACAATGTTGAGTATAAATTTCGTTTATATCTATATCAGTATTGTACTAATTTGAATAATTCCATTTTACAGGAGTTGAAACATTTTCATGTTTTTAAATTTAAAGAAGAAATAACGTAAAGGTCAGTTTTGCCAGAACTCACGTAATCCTGACACTTTTGAGTTCGAACCACCTTGAACGACTGATGGAAACTCGGCAGGGCGCGCGAAGCGCACTGACGTTGGCGTAACCCGAGGCGAAAATTCGGAGATGACTTTTGAGCTTTGTTCTCGGCGTTCCTTTGGTTTGCGCGCCACAGATTTGGAACTGCAGATAAAGGATTGTTAAATGCGAATCAAACACAACTTTTAATTGAGTTTTGTTTGGCAACGTTCATTGTTGCAGGCGTCCAATAATTTACTCCGCTGTCAGGGGTGCGCCTTCCTCTCCGTTCCCTTTGTGAGGGGCGCCTACGATAATTTCCCAAGCGGGAAAAGTTTTGGGGCCCCCCGGGCTGTGGTGTGTGCGATTTGTATCGCCGCCTTTTAACCTCGTTTCGGACGCGTGAATTCTCATATTCCGCTGACCCTGCAAAATAGGACGCAAAAGTGGTTGTTAGGATAATGTTAAGCAGATTAGAATTGGCCAGGATTTCCTGCTGAATTTCAAGCAATATTGTTTGCGCCGGACCAGCCGGGCTTGCAATTTTTGATCAATATGACGCGATTGCATTTAAAATCTTAAACAACTTTTGTTCAACGAAAAATGAACCGACGATAATCGCGCCCGGAGATTTTGCATGCAATTTCGAGACTCTTAACCAGAAGCTGTTTTTAGATTTGCATCAGGACGACAAAAAATGTTTTCTTTCAATAATTGTGATTAGCTCGCTGAAATTGCTCGCAAATTTGTTATCCTTTTTTAAAGCTCACCGCGAATTGATGTATTTTTTCGCCTGTTTATATTAGCCTGCTTTTTTTTCCACCCACTTTTTTTTCTACCTCAAAACGAAAATGCCCTGCCACGTCAGTTTGAAACCCCGACTACGTGCTTTATTTATAAAAAAAAAGACTCGCCGAGATAATAATATAATAATATCAACTTTATTCTCCCTAGTCCCGCGTATAAATCCCGTTTCATTTTTAATAAACAGTTATTTCATGCATTAGTTGGTCTTTTTCCAAAGACCCGGAAAATTGAATAACCGCGAGTTTCGCCGGCATTGTTTATCGAAATAATGATTTCAATTTACTTTTGTCGTCGGCGTGTTTTTAAATCATCACGACGTCAACATTTGCATACCCATTCAAAGCCCACACAATTATTTAGCGATGGTATAAAAAAAAAAGGAAAATCGCGTTCCACAAACAACTGTTTTTGATTGGACCTCGAAATTGGCTGCGGATAAAAAAATTTAAAAAAAATTAGTCCAATCAGAATCAATTTTCATGTCAACTTTGCAGATTTGCTAACAACAATCAATCAAATTTTTGTTTTCAGTTTTGCCAAGCATGAACGGGACAAAAACATTTCTGATGTATCGGTAACAAGTTTTGGCAAAAAATCGATGACACCGATGCATCTCCTTTCAACCTTGAAAATAATATTTTTCCGGCCCCGGACGGTATTGCACCCGACGTACGTCTCGCGATGCTGTTTAGTTTGATCAAACGTTATTCCTTCTCATATCACCTTGGTGGAATTCGCGAAAGATTCTTGCTGACGTGCGTCTGTCTTTGTCGCCTGCATGGCTTTATCCCAACGAACATAATGCATGTGCCTGACATCGGTCATGTCAGAGATTATTTTTATTTACGATGTACAATTGCAATCCCAGAGCTTTGTCACGTGACACCGCGCGCGATAATACCAGTCGCAGATTATGAATAATTCATGCCCATAGGCGATGCAAAACGAGTGAGTCCCAATGCAATTTGCAACGAAGAAAATGGTCTTTTCATTTTTTTACTACCTTTATATTACTTGTTATCAGTCGAATGATTGTGTCACGCACGTAAATTGGGATCGCAGACGTTCCCAGACTCCGCCCTACGAATCTGCTCAGCAGCACCGAACAAATTGTGCGCGACATTCCTTTATTATTTTTTTTTGTCATACTTTTTTTTTTTTCTTCAAAAATCAACTGTCAAGTTGTGCTCCGTCGGAGGCACGAATAATTGAGAGAGATTGCGTAAGACGATACGATAACATTTTTAACGAGCTCTCAGGCAAAGTTTTTACGATTGTGTTACACACACACATGTTACATACATTTTTTTCTGACGAATTTTCAATTACGAGATTCTTTTTGTTCAAATTTTGTTTCGAAATTTTGATTACTTGTTTTTTCTCACCGAGTACTTTTTTTTCAACTGTTTTTCTTTTGTTTTCGCAGGTTGTTAATCCGCCCCGTTGATTTCACGAGCACATCCATCTCCACAAATGTAGTACATGTCGTTCATTAGCCATATCAACGTATCATGTCCGCCCATGAAGATCAACATTAACTTTATTTATTAAATCGTCACGAGGATCGGGCGAAGAGACATAATATTGACACGAGCGAGAGTTTGCAGTTTGAAGAAATGACGAGACCTTTTTTCCGCCTCCCCGACCGGAAACAAACGGAAACGGAGCTGTGCAAGCACTGCAGCTCATAATTAATGGCGACAAAACGTGTTGCGCCGCTGACATGAGATCCCCTATCAGTTACATTTTCTCTTGATTAATCGCGTGGATGATATTGTTCGAGGGGGCACAAACAAATGCACGACGATTGCACTCGTTGAAAAAATTGTATCTCGCGTGTTAAGCCGAGTCGGTGTTTTTGACGAATCAATAGGACAGCGTTCTAATGACGCTTTCAAAGTACACATAACGACGCTACTTATAAGTTTCTTTTTATTTGATGTTCCCAATCGGTTTAGGATTAGTTATCAAGTTGAACTTTTGTCGAGTTCCAAGTTCGATTCGGGGCAAGTCTGCAAAGTTCAAAATGGATCTTATTATCCATGAAACTTGTCGCCTGTACGTCACTTAAGTTTAAGGAGGTTGCTTTGCCGCTGTTAAAGATCACAAAAATGTTTACATTCGCATAACAATTGTACTTGTCAACTTGTTCAGACATTTTTGTGAATTCGGATCAAAGAAATATTAAATTAACCGTCGCAAAAAATGTACACCCAAAAATGCCTTTGTTAAATTATAATTCGTAAACGTAAGCTGAGTGAAATCCTTCTTGTCTCTTGGTGATACAAGTTGTAGCTTGAATGGATAGTTTAGTTCGGTTAGTCTTAATTCCAAAGACGGATGTTTCGAAATCAATTCCAATAAGTTGCGAAGCAAGCTTCTTAGACACAGAGGATGCACAAAATCTATAGCGTATATGAGAGCTGTCGGTGTTGCGTATGTGGATGAAATAGGTTTATCGTCGACCCTCAACCGAGTGCTTGAAATTCTTCAACTGATCCTGCTGGAAAAATCTTGAAATCGCTTTTACAATCCCCGTATACGACTTTAATTAAACTTACAATGTTTTATTGATCATTGTCGCTGCGTTTACGCGGTTTAATAATAGACTCGTCGGATTTCAAGCAGTCGGTTGAACAAACATTCTAGGCTATAGATTTTTAAGCTCGAGTGGGGAGGGTGCATGATGCCCGCTCGTGCCCATCAATTTGAAAGCCGATCCTTGCGGGGTATCAATTTTCGACTGGCGAAAATTAATGATAATATTCATTAGGCCTTTTGTCCCGATGCAACGACTTTTTGCGCGGCTAATTGACACCGATCGAAATGAGAACAAACATCAAAGTGTGACAGAAATGACTCGCTGAAGTACGACGTATTTATTATAAGCTCGGGCATTAAATTATTTGGTGCTACGCCGTTCTAATTCGTGTCGACGGGCGCGCTAGGTCTCCTCCCGTTTGTGCTCAGACCGACGAAATGAAAAAAAAGGAAATAAGGTAACTGGACCAGTCGTCGAACATGTACCTGTGTTCGAACACCTTCGATTAAAACATAAATTCTATACACAAATTATATAAAAAATAATTAACAAAAATGGAATAATATCAAGTAAAGTTCC
>JAAMPD010000498.1:48900-61013 GCA_025266255.1 Trissolcus basalis | reverse complement strand
ATTTTTTGGATATTTAATGGAATACGTGAAATGTAAATTTAAAAAATTTCAATACAGTATTTCCTCGATACAATCATTTAAATTCTGGCGCAACCTTACTTGTTCAACGACTGGTCCCTTTACCTTAGTACCGAGGCAAAAAAATAGTATGTAAAAAAAGAACTGTCGTAACAACAGAGTTATATGTCGCGCAAAGTAACTGTAACAAAGTGCAACAGACGTCTATGCATTATAAATAAAATCATTATCAATTAATCAAAGCTGCGCACCGGTTATTTGCGTTAACTTAAATGAAAATAGTGACCCAAATGCGGCCAGTGCTTTTCGAAAGTCATAAAATTGACAACAAACAAATGCGCCCGAATAAGGTTTTCAAATTTATCGAGCCGTTCGAGCCCGCGTGGAACAGCGACTCGACATTGATTTGACGTCTCCGCTGGTTGTTCTTAAAAGCGTAACAAAAAACATGAGCGAACGTCGCGAGACTCGTCGGGGTTGTCGTTGCATTAATAAAGCGCGAGCCTTGTTAAGGTTTTCCGCCGGAGAATGCCATTCATATTTGAAGTTCGCAATTTTTTTTCAGCTTCCTTTCGTCGCGAGGCTCGTAATTTGTGCGCTCGGCAGCAAATTTGTATCAATTTGTAACTCCCAGCTTGGTCGACCGCGAAAAGAGGTGTTATGCGCAAATAATAAAAAGCATATTAAAAAAAGATTAAATTTAAAAGTCAGATTTAACATTTGAATTTAAAAATCGAACTCATAGGCGGACAGGATGGAACGGAGTTTTTTTCGTGTATCTGAAAATGGACCAATGTCGGACGGAGAGGGCTAATTTTTCATTCAAGCTGTGCATATATGACCAGGCAAAGGTATCGATTTGGAATCGTTTTTGTTGCACATTTGCATTGCATACAATGCACTTCGTCAATGTGCAACTAACTTGCAAGCAGAAGTAACCGCTGAATAGAGGAAGCTCACGGTGATTCCGCAACAAGAAAACTGTTTGTGTGCGATAGGGAGCTCTGTTTATAGGTGCTTGTACAAGTCGGTGTGTGCAAGCAACTGATGTTGACCTTTGGGCTCTTCATCTTCTGTTCTTCCATCAACTGCTGTTAGGCCTAAGCTTTAGAAAACCATTGTATAGATGCGCAAGGAGAAAAAAAAACAAAACAAATGTTGCGCCTGTGTATGTGTGAGTTGTCAGAACATTAACGTGCTCTTTTTCTTTCTGTTTCAGACATTTCGGCATGGCTTTCCTTATCAACCGACGGCAGTGGCGTTCGACCCGGTTCAAAAGTTGCTCGCCATTGGCACAAAATCGGGATCCCTCAGGATGTATCCTTTCTTACACCGTTACTTACAAGGCACCCACGTACCAGCGCTCGGATCAATAGATTGAATTCAATCCAGCATTAGAGAATTGGAACGAGCTTGTTTTCAAAAGAGCTTCTTAGTGACGCGTGTCTGCTCGAGACGCTGCTTCTTTTTCTCTCTTTCTGTTTTCCTTTTTTTTTCTTCTTCTTCTTACGTCTTCAAAGAAGATCCCCGAATTTCGCAGACCCGAACGATCATTTATTTTTGTTTACCCGGCACGATCCTTTGAAATTTATACGAAAGAAAATAGTGTTATGGCATATTTAAAATCAACATTGCCCGAACAAACTCCAAAACTTTTGCTAAAGATATGAATGGCATTAAAGTCGAGGCAACAAAAAAAAAAGAGCCAATGAAAAATGAATCTTGAGATCCTTCTTTTTTTCTAGACCGTGTTCCTTTTAGTAAACCGCTGGGATTGATTTGTCTTTCTTGACAATTTTTAATACGATGGTATATTCGGCGAGATCTATTTTCATTAAATTTTGTTTGAAAATTTCTATCTCAGGACGCTGATGCAAAATTCGGTCAACTTAAAATTATCGCGATGATAAATCGTGTGCGATGCTCGAAAGGGACAAATCATGTCGGTGAGATATTAATTGGCCAGGAGAGAGAAGGACGGTCCTTAAATGGCATTGCCAAATCTGATGCGGGATCGCTTAATTTTACGATTCGCTCTAATTACTCTGATGAGAGGTAATAAACGAGCATTCAATTCGGCCGGATTCGATACATCGTAATGATTGAATAACAAGCGGCAAAAATAACAACCGATCGTTGGAACAAACGAAAAAAAAAAAGAAGAAGAACGCGCAGTTTTTTCTAGTAACTTTAATCATCGGGTCGAAATTTTTTATTCGCAGCGAACGTGCATCGATTCGCTTATACCTGCTCGGGCTAATTTTCCAATACCCTCTTATTGTAATTCGCGCGTTCGTTTCGGCCTGTGCTTTGCAGGGACTCCGTCTGGTTAAAAGCGCTTAAAACAATTGAATTATACAATATCCCACGAAATGGGTGCTGGATTTCAAATAATACTTTTAACGCCATTTGCAATTTCTTTGAAAGCGAACGCCCTCCAAGCCGCTTAACTCAATTTAAGCATATTAATGGACGTTTTGTGAAATTATTATAAGGAAACTCCCTCGCAAGATTGTTACGAACGAAATTGATTTATTCCTCGCTGCGCACGTGGTTCCAATAATTCACCGCGGATGATTTTCATTCCGCGTGATTAATTAATTAGAGGCTCCCAGTCGTTAAGTTTGTGTCATTATTGATGATTCACCGACATCGTGGCCGCGTTCGGATGGCAGGAAAAAAACTTTAACGACCCGGTCTCGGTGGCGGAAAGAAAAAAAAAAAAGTATCGAGGATTTTCGTGTCTGATCAACTTTGCTGCGCGTTATCACGTCGTCGCTGAAATATAACTCAGGGGACTGGGGGGAAAAAAAGATCGCGGATTTTCATCTGCAAAATCGTGGATGAAATTTGATTCCGAATCGGGCGGAATTTCGAGTGAAATCTTTGAGAGGAGCGGGGATCGATTTCGTGCTTCATGGGGTAACAAATGTCGCGATTTGAAGCCAAAAATATTACGAAACATCAGTCACAACGAGATGCCAAAGTTGGCGATCCTATTACACGAGTTCCTTTGAAATTCAGCATCGTTATCGATTGTCTGCACTTTTGAATGCGCCGGAACAGAAACGCCGGGAATTGAAAAATGATCCAAAATAAATTACAAGATAGAGTCGCGCATAAAATAAAGTTTTCAAATTCAGCGACCGATCTTTAAGGTGGCGTGTTGCGAGGATAATAGATCAGACGATATTTCGATGAATTCAGCATGTCAGCTTTTTCCCGGGAGAGCGTCTTTGAATGCCAAATAAAGTTTCATTTTTTAACTTTCTTTTTACCTTCGTTTTTTGAAGCGACTGGTTATTTATGGTCGCGTCGTTCCATTTGCGAAATGGCAGCAACTATTTTCCTTAAGTCGTAAATACTAGTTTGGGACGACCAGGAGTGGATGCCCACGTGAAACACGAAGAAGGCGACCCCATCACGCAGCTACTGTTCTTAATTAACGAAGGCGCCCTGGTCTCAGCGACAGAGGACACCTTGCACCTGTGGAATTTCCGCCAGAAGATTCCACAAGTAGTACAAAGTTTGAAGTTCCAACGAGAAAGGTATAACCAGCAATCGATGAGAATTATTAATCAAGACCTATTCAACTTTCGTCATTTAATGAGCAATAAGAGGCGACGTTCAAATTTTGGCTCATCACAAGAGTACCTTTTTCAAATATTAATTAATAAATATCAAATTAATTAAATAGTGAATGAATAAATACACGGAGAAAAAAAATCTATCAATTATTGTAATTCATAAATGAAAATTTACTGAACTGTATATTACATGAGGGACAAATAAAAATAAATAATTATTGAAACTTACAGTAAATTTTGATGAGTGAGCATAAAAAAATATTAAAATAATATTAATTTTTCATGCTTATTCATTAAAATTTGAAAAAAAAATCGAATTTTAGATTTGTTCCCCATACAGTTCAGTTAATTTTGATAGGATTTTTTTCTCCGTGTACAAATATGAAAAATTTGAAAAATAGAGACTGTTATGGTAATTTTGACAAGTTGAAGTTATTGTCAAACTATTTCATAAGAATTGAAATTGTTTTATAAAAATGTAATTAAAATTAAAGACTGACGAAGCATAAGAAACAAGTGATTTTGAATGAATAATTTTATAATAATCAATGAAGTACAATTTCTGTAGTTTCACGCATTACCCCAGATGTCACAATTACCCTAACTGGACTCAAACAAAACCAACACAAATACAAAATACAAAATAACAAATAGAAATGAAATAAATAATGAATGAATGGATACAAATAGAAAGATTTAAATTTAAAATATGTAAAATTGGGCTTAAACAAAACCATCACTTTAAAGTGTTTGAGCATAAAGAGAAGCTCGATACGGAACATGTGATAGACGGTTGTTTTCGCAAGGTATTATTCAGTTCGACAGCACAACGTTGATAAATCAGACTCAGGTGCACTTTCGTACGTTTTTCGTTACACTTCAAAGTGAACTTTGTCATTCGACGAGTTCAATTAGTTATTGATCATTTTGGGATGTTAGCGGTTTGGATCCGGGGTTAAATCTCGGGCTTTCGGTCGGTGACTTTTTTTTCTCCCCGTACGTAGTTAGATTTATCGCAGATACATTTCGAGCGCAGAAGATGATGTAAATTTGTTGTTTGTGACTTTTCGTAAAATACGGACCGATGAAAAATTGGCGCGGTGAATGTATATTCCGATGAAATCCCACAGAATGATAATAACATTCAAATTTCGTGCGGCACCATCGTGATATTTGAAATTATGAATTCCGCGGTGTAATCCATTATTCAAGATACTTTATACATCTTCGCATTTTTATCCGCACAGTTGGGTTCATCAAAAAATATATTTGTATCGAGTTTCACTCGTCCCTTTTTCGTGGGCACATAAAAATCTCAGTACATGAAAATTTTTCAATTTTCAACAGATTAAATAAAAAAACAGCACCAACGATTTTAAAACGTCAACATTTTAGTTTGAGTTTTTGCTTCGCAGTTGATTTTCTCGAATGAAAAGTTTAATTCATCAAAAATGGTTTATGAAAAAAAAAACTCTATTGAAATTATTTTCAATAAAATCGGCTCCTTGATAAATATCAGGTATCAAACAAAAGTCAGCACTGCAGCAATTTTTATTGAACATCTTTATAAACAATGAAAAAAAGAGAGCTGAGTTTTTGAAGTTCGATACTCGAGAGAACATTCTGTCAATGGCGAAAAATGGTTGAGAAACGAGAGAAATCACTAGTGAAATTTCGGAACGAAAGCAGGCTGAATTTGAGCCTGTCGAAGTCTCGCTACAAATAGCGCACGGATTTGCGATTAGTTTTCACGCGAAAGCCCAGTATTTCAAGAACGCTGTCGAATTTTTTTTTTTAAGTACAGTAAGAGCCGGCTATAGGTATACCAAAACTTGTGCATTGTTGAAACAAAAAATAATTCTAAATAATGAATTAAATAAATTAGGCAAGGAAAAAACGGGGATAATGATTTAAGAAGCGATAAAAAGTTTCCACAAACAAAATGAGATTTAATTAAATTGGCAAGTAAAAAGAAAGTGGAGAGCTCTATCGATATTTTTTACCCCGTGCAACTAACAGCCTCCGAGCTAAACGAATTGCAATTGCACTTTAGCTAAATATATAAATTTGTTACACGGAACGAACGAGTTTCAATTGCCGCCCCTAAATGGCAAAATTGTCCGGACTCGATTGTTTGTTCATTTCGCTGTTTTTCATTAATTTTCATGCAGAAAGCTCGGGCGCGCGAAAAGTTTGCCAACTTTGATGATGGCGGATGTCCCTTTCAGCGGATCCCTGTTTCAAACACCTGTTTTGAATTTGGTAGGCTAATGAGAAATAGACTTCGGCGCGTGTAAAGTAAATAGAATGCATGAAATGAATAAAATGAACAAAGTGGGATTCAGACTTAATTTGCATTACAGGCTTAATCTTTTGTTCCACCGAGTTGGACGAAAAAGGACAACTCGGTTGTTATTTTCGATTAGTTGCAACAAATGAAAATCACAAGATGAATAATTCATCAGCTTTCATTTGACGGGAAATTAATTAACGAAATGTCTAATTATTGTAGATTAAAATCTCCAGAACTTCATCTTCAAATAATGATGATATTTTGTTTTGCCTTGTTGGTACGTTGTGGTTTTCCAAACCCTGATCGATAATTCACATTGCCGATCTTATCGGAGCTCATAATTCCGTCAAAACTCATGCTTTGAGGAAAATTTTGTTGCGGCTTCTGCAATCGATTTTGTTCATTCGGTGTTTTAAATTGAATAGAAATGACGAAAAAGAATGAGGGAAGAAAAAAGAAACTCTACCCTCGTGACAATCAGTCTTTCGGCAAATAACTCGGGGGCTCCAATCAGATCACGTCAGCCGAATCCGTTAGCTGAAACATGCAGTTCCTTGTACGCGACTTGTGCAAACAGACTTAAAACATTTTCCAGAAAGACCATCCCGTGCGAAATGTGTCAGCGAAAAAAAAAAATAACCATCAAACTCGCGTTTTAACTCTCGTGAACTACTTAATTTCGGTTTCTCATTACTAGGTAATTTATGGGACTTAATTATTCGCTTCCAAATAAATGGAATACATTTGTTATCAAATAACGAACTTTCATTCATTCTTCTCTGCGCTTCTCGTTTCTGGAATCCGTTAATTGAAAAAAAAAAAATGAAATAAAAACATGAGCAACGTGAATTCATTTTTTTCGAAATAATTCCCAAAAGTTTATAATTGTATTCATTCATTATAAATATCTCTACTTGAAATATTTTCGTCAAACTTTTTTTTTATATTAAACTTTCTGTATTTTTGTTGCAAAAATTTGGATGCGTCAGCATATTAAAATTTTCTAAAAGTATTTATATGAGTATTTATATTTACTTTTTTTTTCATTTATAAAATAACCATTAGTTAAAATATAATTCTAAAAATTGAAATCTATAGGGTACTGCTATTGTAAATCTAGTATTAAATCTAAAACTTTTTTATAAGAAGTTGATTAAAAAATTGATATACAAAAATATTTGAAGTAATAATAATGAGCTGATAAACAGTTTTGGAATTTGCTGAAAGGTCTGTTTCAACGTTGCCTCTTAAGTAACTAATTAACGTCAAACAACGTTACTGCGAAGTAGAATAGGTTGCAAATTCGATTTGAATGACAGGTATCGAGATTAATGCGTTTATGAAATTACTTTACAGAATAACATGCATGCATCTGCCACTGCAAAGCAAGTGGCTGTATCTCGGCACGGAGAGAGGAAACATCCACGTCGTCCACATTGAGACGTTTGTTTTGTCCGGCTACGTTATCAACTGGAACAAAGCCATTGAAGTGTAAGTCCATCATAATGACTATTCTTTTCACAAAACTTTTCTATATCACCTCACAGCGATCGTTTGTCTTAGAGAAAGCAGAAGAAAATCCTGGCAGAAAAATCGTCGAAACAGCGACACGCGCTAGAAAGTAAAATAATTTTTGTCCTCGTGATAAAATTTGTACGAAACATATATATATATATATTCGTGATCGAATTTGTTGCAAATTTAAACCCGTTGAAAAAGCTCCGCTTGAATTACTGAAATGGCGAAAATTTAGAAATTGGGTCGAATTTCATATCTGAGTTTGTATAATTGATGCCACCGGTTATGTGCCACGTCTCGTTTTAATGAATTTCTAGACTGCTGTTATTAAACAAACATCGCGATCCAACTTATTAGACTGTACACATTTTTCGTAACTTGTCAGGGCACGTTTATGCACCGAGGAGATACTGTCCTTTAGGTTTTTGTCTGCATAACAAGTACTTATATCTGCTTTGCGCAAAGTAAACGGCTTTTGTCGTTGAACGCCGTCCAATTATCGAACAAATGTTATTTGTTGTATTTATTCAGCATGATTATTGTATTTGCATTGTTCCGCAGCATTATTTGGATAGTCTACGAACAGCACAAGTCATCACGGGACAGAAGACGATGGAACTCGAATTGAATTCGAATTAACATCAATACAAAATCAACTGGCTTATTCAGATTCGTTACTTCACATTGATTATACAATGTTCATCCGCGAACCTCTCGCCGGTTAATTCACGAAAATTTTCAACAAACTATTTCAGTTGCGCTTATTAATTAATTACCGCCCATTTGTTTAATGAATAGTAAATTTCCAGAATCACATTTTTCTATTCGGTTGAGCGAAAGAAGGGGAGATGAAAAAAAAAGTGTAAGTGGAATAAAATGTAAATTTGAACGAGCATCTGTCGACAATGTAGACGCTCGCGTAATTTCGCGTTATTATTTTTTTTAATTTAAAGCTCACGATATTCCGCACGGTAAATAATTAACTGTTTTCGCAAATTCATTAGTGCGTGGCGTTTCGCCGTCCCGATGGACCGAAAGTGCGAGAGCTCTGTTGTCGTTGACTGTTGTTCAATTTCGCGTTTTCATCCCATTCGCTTTATTAACATTTGATGCATCTTTATTACTCAGTTTAGCATGCAAAAATGCACAATACAGACATTTTCCTTGCACATGAAGGAACGCGAATTCACGCACGGCCGCTCTCGACTGTCCTCCGTTTGATATCAAAAGCCGGATTAAAACCAGACCTTTTTCACTGGGAGGTCGATTTTTCGTTCGTATTTTTCCCTTGCAAGCATTTGGGCGAGAATTTTTTTTTCGGCGCAAGCATTTCCTACTACCTACGGAGAAAAAATTGCTGCTTCAAGTGACAACACATTTGCACGATAATTGCTCTGTGTTAAGCACTTTTGGAAGATTAATTTCACGTTTTTCTACCTGGATTTTCAAGAATGATGAAAGACAAGAATAAACGCCCGCTTAATACACAATTTTGAAAAAATTTTGCCTTTATTTGTTGAGTTCCACGGAATTGGTTGATTTGATTTTAATCGATTGTATAATTTTGTTTTTTAGGTCGAGGAAAACACATCCAGGAGCAGTAATACATTTGAGTGATAATCCATTAGACTTAAGTAAGGTGAGGAACCAGGAAAAAAAATGGTATTCGCTGAACCAGCAGATGTCGTTTTTCAATTTAATTGTGGTGAAAAATACAAATAAGCCGGACTAATAAGCTGTCAGAAAAGTTATTAATGAAGTCAAGCCTAGGGCCTAATCTAGCTATATTTCACTCGGAGACGTTAAAATGAAACTCACTGTTATCACGGTAAACACGGAAAAATTATCTGATCGTGGAACAGGTCCCCCTGCAGGCGATAACTGCATCGGAAATACATGACGTCGATGTTTACCGTTTATAAAATCTACCCTCGAATTTATAAGCTATAATGATCACGGTTGATGAAACTCGAATGAATAATCAAAACGCATATTGCTTTTTCGACTCGGTTTGAATTCGCTGCTAAATTTAAATTGAGACGGTGAAAGTGTTCGTTCATCAATCGGTTTTTTTTTAAATTCGATTTCAATGAATTATTTATCTAATAAATAATCAAAAACAATATCAAACAGTGAGATGATAAATTTTGTATTTTCATGTTACTCGCTCATTTGATGCACGTTTAATCGTGCACTCAAAATTGACATCGGAATTTCACCAATTTCCGCCGCAAGTTTATCAGGGTTCACTAATTGAGCACTTTTTTATTTCCGCGCCGTGTATACGAGTCTCTGCAAAGTCGCTCAAATTGTGCTTCGAATGCATGAAACGCACTTTGAAATCAATTCTTTATCTGGGGTGAAAACAAAATTCGATCAAACCGTAAGTGATCCATTTGATTCGAAAAAAAAAAAATCTTTTCCATCCTGTATCCATTCAGTAGTGTTTTTACCAATCAATCTCTCTTTTCCTCCGGAGAATTTCCAAATTAAATTGTTTTGCCTTTCGTTAATTTTTGTTCATTATTTTAACAAATAATTTATTTCATTAATTTTGTTATAAATGAAACTTAATTAACGACGAAAAGAAGGTTACATTTTTGTTTTTACAAAAAGTCAATAACGTTTAATGGTGAGGAAAAATAAAGTTTTGTCATCAAAGAAAATGAGCCTGAGGATTGAGATGAACTAATAAAAAGCATTTAATAAATGTCGCACACTATTCTGGATGCTGTTTATGATGCAATATCAGTACATGAATAACCATAACCGTATAACTGGGCAAACTTTGATACGTCATTTCATTCGAATCAATAAACTATCGACAGAGGGACGACGTGTGCCGGAATCATCTGAAATCATATCTAAATGGACAAAGTTTAGCAATAAATGTCTTATTTGCTTGAAGTATATCATTACATCTTCGCGTGAGATTCATATAAGTTGGTAATATCACTGGAAACGCGATCGATACACAAATAAAAGCAAACCTTCTGATTAAAAAGAATCTCCAATACCTTTTCTTTTTTTCCCATTCAATTTTAATTCCAACTTGAACATATTTTTTATTACTAATACATTCATATTTTTGCGTTTCAATTTTTTCAGATGCTAATCGGCTACGATTCAGGGCAAATCGTATTTTGGGACTTGAAGCTGAAACAAGCGGATTACAGATGCCAAACGGACCAGCCTCTCAAATCAATATCTTGGCATCATGAGGGAAAACAGTTTATGTGCAGTCACACCGACGGTTCGCTGTCGACCTGGACTGTGCGACAAGCAAAGCCCTCGAACGTGACACATCCTCACGGTAATTTCGATTGCCAAGTTTGTAACTGGCATTTATATGCTTTTTACAACTAATAATACATTCTTCCATTTCATTTAAAAAGACAATATCTATTAAATGTAACCAATCGATAAGCAAAAAATGTCAAACGAATTTCCACAATTCTGAATCTCAAATAAAACTGTTTTGTTATTTTTGTTATGACTTTTAAAACTAATGATAAATTCTTCCGCCTCGTTTTTATAGAAAGATTTGAATTTACAAGTCTGAATGTACCAATCGATATGAAAAAAAAAAATGTCAAGAAATTTTAAACTCAACTGAGATAAAATTGTTATTGTTATTGTAAAATAAGTGACTGGATCGAATTTAAGACGACCGAGTAATTTATTAAACGTGACGGTGTTAATTGGTGACGTCATTGGGTCGCTCGATCATCATACCGGACCGAAAAGCGCCGATCAATCTGGCGCTTTTTGACCGTGTTGACCCGCGGCGTTGTCCTCATTATCTTTCCGGTATCGTTTTATACGTTTTTTTGCGGTGCAAATAGTCAACTTTAATTGTTCAAAGTTGTGCCATTGTGGCTCGACAGTTTTGCGCGCATATCAAATGAAAAGAGCCTTTCTTCTTGCGCGCATAAAAGCGGAGATACGCTTTTAAAACTCCCCCGCAGCTGGGGAGAGATGGGCGCACGGATATTTTATACATTTTATTATTTTGTTCATGCGAATGTGCATCTTATTCTTTGTTTGACGTTATGTTTTTTTTTTCCTCCCTGCCACGACTTTTATAAAATCGAATGAAATGTGATTAATGTTTTTTCCCTCTCTTTTTCATTGCAGCTAAGAACACAAAGGACGGCGAACCCGAGCCGTGCAAACCTATCCAGAAAGTGGAGTGGAAGCTGTCTCGATCTGGGTACGTCGATCTGTAATTAAACATCTCGGAATCCTGATCCGCTAAAATAATCCACAAATAATCCGATTTGCGGATCATCGCAATCAATGTTACAACCAGATTCTCGTCATGTTAACACGCGGATCGAGCCAGTCAACCGGTTTATTTTCATGCGAATTTTGTAACCCAATATGGGGCAAAATCTCCGTGAACATTCAGAATTAGTTGGACTCAATTTTCCAAACATACCAAATTCAATAACCCGACGACTTTTATATATTGAAATCTATTCAAACAAAATTCGTCGTTACTTGATGGGACGAAAATCGATCGACGAAAATTGCGCACCTTTCCAACACTGGATTTGATAATTTGCCCAAAATAAAAGACAGGAACAAGTTTATCTGACCAGCTTCTTTTTTTCATTTTTCTCGTTTTTTGTTCCTAAGTTCCCTTTTTTTTTTTTTTTTTGTTCTCGGTTTAGGTTAACCGTTTACGTTAGTTA
>JAAMPD010000498.1:0-48883 GCA_025266255.1 Trissolcus basalis | reverse complement strand
TCGTTTTTTTTTCCAAGCCTTTTTTTTTTTTTTTTTTTTTGCTGGTTAGAACCGTTTGAGTTATAGCTGCAGAGTTTCGGCGGTTTGATCAGTTGATGATAAATGGGTCTATTGTCAGGGAATAATTCAAAAGTGCATTATGTATAGACATCCTTCGGAGCGGACGATATCGATTATCAGACGGGTCTCAATTGAATCCAAAGTCTTACGGATAAGTGAATAGGAATTTGGCGACAAAAATGAGTATTTATTGTTGGGGGAATATAATTAGGCTTGTATATGTACCTACTAAAAAAAATATAAATAATTGCAGGATGAATAATCCCGTCCAACCTGAGATTCCGCATGTTTTATTCAGCAGAGTTAAAGTGAGCTATCGTCTTCGTGTAATTGTGCCTAAATTAACAAGCCCGGATCGATCATCTGCATAAAATCGCCCGCGATTGAATAATATAAGAAAAAAAAGGAAGAAAAAAAAAAAAAAGAAAACACGTTTAAGAACTGCGCGAAGCTATTTTCCTCTGCGTGCATAATTAAGCACTGAGGGCTACTAGACGACCACTTTGTCGGTCACGTTCATTCTCTTTTCATGACCACTCCAATGCGATCAATTTTGCGTGACTGTTCAATCCTTATTTGATTGTGCAAATTGTACCGTTTAACCGTTTGTTGAAATAGCTTACTCAAAGATGTTTCGAACATCCCTCATGATGTTTCTTGGAAATTGTAAATTGTTGTCTTTGGGGGAGGGGGAAGGAAAACTGTAAATGAATAAATAAATAGTCTGTTATTTATGATGTAAAAAGCGTGTCGCGAAAATGTGTTTCAAAATTGTTTATGATAGCAGACTAATTTTGGAGAAGCACGTTTCGTTGAACGCGAGTCATTAAAGCTCCGCTTATTATCGGCAGTGTTTCGTGGTTTTGCAAGTTGCAACCTCTATTTAGGTTGCATAATGACCGAACATTTCAGCGACACGAAAGTTGTCACAATGGAATGCCAACTGAGTTTGGCTGTAGATAGGCGTTGATTTCCGTGAACGGTGACTGACTTTTAACTGAAATTTATTGTTTTAAGAGAAGCTATAGGTGCTCTAGATCGCGCGAGGCTAAAGAAAAGTGCCGCGCGAAACACTTGCGCCATTAAACTAGGGAATTATTGTGCACGCCGCGGTCTACGTTCAATTCAGGCCGCAACGAAAGTCTGTAAATTTTCGCAAAATGCGCTCAGATAAAGTGAATCGCGCAATTTACGAGCCGAATCGTGAATTGAGAGGTGCTTTATGGAAACCCAAAGCACACTTTTTCATGTAATTTTAAAGCCGCGCAGAAAAAATAGATCAATTTTGTTTGCGTCCCAGTCGCCCTTTCGAAACAACAATTTTGAATTGTGTATTCCCAACTATCAAATCGTTTCAGCTTGCAACCAATTTACAAAATTGTCAAATTTCAAAGCTAAGCCAATTGTGACATGTGGGATGATAATAATTTCAATCTAACACAAAATTTCAATTGTATAAAACAATTTTGAAAATATTTAAAAAAATGAAATTTGAGTGTCACAATTTCCTCAACTAATTAGATTAATTTTTTGTTTATATATGTGAAAATATATTTTACAGTTGGAATTATTTGGTCTGATTAATAAAGTTGTATTTTTCATTTTGTTAACATTAACAATTTTGAATTGTGTATTAAAAATTATCAAAACGTTTCAGCTTGCAACCAATTTACAAAATTGTCAAATTTCAAAGTTAAGCCAATTGTGTCATGTGGGATGATGATAATTTCAAACTAATACAAAATTCATTTATATAAAACAATTTTGAAATTACAAGAAAAATGAAATTCGAATGTAACAATTGTCTTAATTAATTAGATTAATTTTTTAATATTTTAAAGTATATTCTACCGTTGGAATTATTTGGTCTGATTAATAAAGTTGTATTTTTCATTTTGTTAACAGGGAAGCATATGTGATATTTTCTGGTGGACTGGCATGTGACATAGCCAGACGAACGCCGAGCATCACGGTCATTCAGGGCAAAACCACGACCGTCTTGGAGATGGAGCACAATGTCGTCGATTTCATAACTCTGTGCGAGAGTCCCTGGAGCAGCGGTACATTAATCTAAATTACCCCCGACTCTGTTTTCTTGTGTTTGATCATCGGACAGCGCGAGCGTGTTTTTTTGTTCCAACAAAAGATAAAAATCAAAAATACTCCCTTAATTAATTTCTCACCCACTACGGAGATTTCAATCCAACTAATTGTCCCGTTTCTTTGAAATCATAAACTAAAATTGTCATTTGTTGTTTTACCAAAAAAAAAAAAAAAAATTATAAAAAAGTTGTAATTTCACGAGTCAAATTAACCGACGGTATTAAAATTTGTACATTTGCTGTTATTCCGGGACATGTTACACGAACTATATTTAGAGATAGAAAATATAATTCCTGCATGTCATGCCGTTCGCACGCATGATTGGTGGTCGACGGGTTTGAAAAAATGGAATTCACATTTGAACTCGTTATTTATAGTGGCTCCAAAACTAATGACATTTTATTTCAAAGTTCTGTCAGTTCTAATTTCTTTGTTCCTTTTTTTTTTCGTTGTATTCCATAAACGATTCCGATTGCTCGATAAAATTTGTCCGTCCCGTTTGTGAAAATGTCCGTGACCGCGCAGCCAGAGAGAGATAATATCCTAAACCCGAAAATTGTTTGTTTTCTTTGCAGATTTTCAAGATCCTTATGCAGTAGTTGTGCTCTTACAGAATGACCTAGTTGTCATAGATTTATTGACGCCTGGATTTCCTTGCTTTGAAAATCCTTATCCCATGGATTTGCACGAATCTCCTGTAACTTGTTGCGCATATTTCGCTGATTGTCCATCAGAATTGGTGCCTGCTTTTTATTCCGTTGGCTCGAAATCGCAAAAAAAGAGCGGTTTCAGTGAAAAAGAATGGCCAATTTCTGGTGGAGAATGGAGCTCCAATTCGAGTAGCTACAGTGAGATTATACTAACTGGGTAAGCTTCGCAATTATTATTATTATTTCATTGTTAATCTTCCTTTCTATTAAATCATCGGGCCGAAATTTTAATCGTGTTTGCGTAAGGCGATCCCAAATTGCAATGACAATACCATTCAAAAACAAGACGAAATAACGTTTTGGCCTTGGGATCTCTCTTAAGGATTAAAATTTACAGCCCGACGAGTTGTGTGTGAATACAAACAAATGTCCCGGAAACAAGTGCAAATCGTTTCTTAATGGCGTCAGTTTTAAAAAGCTCGAAGCTGAGATTCACCGAAGATCCATCACTGGATGACACAAACTGGCGATTTCCGGGTCATTTGGCGCGTTACTTCCATCACGCTCCTTTCGTTTTTTATCGTCTCGTTCGCCGTCATTATGTTGTCTCCTCTCTTTTATATCATTTTTCGCTGGCAATTCCAGGAACATTTTCGTGTTTTCATTCCCTTTTGTCGGCGACCTTGGCGGCCCCGCCGGCCTTGACCTTGCCCGGCCGAAACACGCCAATCCCATCGACGTCGGCTGGAAATCCACGAGAAATGTGCAATAATTGAATGCCGAGCTACTAGACACGCTGCACAAAATCCTTTGCCTTTGTATATCGACGTCTCGTTAGCTTGCTGCAAACAAGCGCGGCCAGCTAAGTGGGAATTAAAATCGAGCGCAAACCGGAAGTCAGCGTCCATTCTGATATTCAATCACGGCTATTCGATTCCGAGGAAATTGCGTCTCTCCACGCTTTCAATGTCACGCGGTTTTCGCGCATCGCAGCGCCATTTCGCAACGAACCTTCTTTTTTCTTTCCATCTCATTTGTTCATCCACCAAAACTTCATCAAGCCAGATTTCACAAAACAGTCGCCATCTTTGGCGGCGAAAAAAGAAAAGAAAAGTTTCGCCAAACTTGTTGCCAACTGTAATTAGATGCACTTGTTTTCAATTTTTTTTTTTTCTGTCTTTTTGTTTCTTACGTTTTATAATAGCTTTTATATCTGTCACTTCCTGTTCTTTTTGTTTTTATTATCGTCAAATGAAACGGTTTAAAGAGATACAAAACACTGCGAAAGGAAACTGTTTTCTGCTTTTTTCAGCCACGCCGACGGCAGCATAAAGTTTTGGGATGCTTCAGCCGGCACTCTACAAGTCCTGTACAAACTGAAAACGGCGAAACTGTTCGAGAAGAGCCGACCTCGCAGCGTCGACAACGACGAGGATCCCCTTTCGATACAGCTGATGTTCCTCTGTCCGGAAAGTCGGAAGCTCGCAATCGCAGGCGCCGGCAGGCACGTTGTTTTATTCAAGTTTAAGAAGGCGGAAAGTATGTCGGAAGTGGTGGTGAGTTATTGCGTTCAACCAATAATCACTCCTTTTTTTTTTTTTGTCTTCATTTTAAATCAACACTCATTTTGCCTCTGTCAATTTATTTTAACCTTTATTAACTTTTCTTTTTTCAACTTCTAATTAAAACATTTGCCACAGTTTATGTTGCGTCAAATTTCCAGTCGAATGGCAAGTAAAAGAATAAATTTCTTTATGATCTCAAAGGGTAACCTGAATCTATGCAAAATCCGTTTGAACGAGATTAAATTAAAAAGTACGAAACTTGTGTCGATGTAAATGGTGTCAGTTGATAATCAGCGTTTAAATATAGTCCGGCTGACAATTTCATTCCAGTTTGCTCTGATCTCCTTCCTGCGTTGATGAGGAATTAAAAACCAGTTAGGCGCTTTAGAGGGCTGCGCGTTTATCTGTTGGGGGTATTATGGAGCGAATTGCAAGGCCTCTTTGTGTGTCGACCGAAGCACGTGCCAAAATGTATAAGGACTTTTGGCGCAAAATGTGTTTGTCCTGGGCGCGAATGAAAAATGAACATTTGATACACGTCGAATATTAGATATTTCAACGTCCGCCAGCTTTTATATTTTCATTCGCACGAACATATCGGATTTATAAAAAAAAAGTCTGTCAATTTCAAACTAAATACTCTATCCGGAGATTTCAAATTTCATATATCTTCAATGGTTTTTTTCTGCCTTTTTTTTTCTCTCTCTCTCTCTTTCTATACTGAAATGGAACATATTTCAATAATAGAATATATTTCCACGCTATTTTATATAAAAAAGTACATCTCAAAATATTTGTTAAACCGAAACTGGTTTTTTCCCTCCCTTTTGGTTTTTTTAATAACATTATGAAAAATTATAAATCGAGGATGGAAATTTATCGATGAAAATATTTCGTTTGATTTTTCAGACATTGGAAGTGTCGCTGACGTCCGACCAAAGCCGGGAGATGGAACGGTCGCCGGAAGTGGATTCCTCGGCGACGGGAAATGTTGCTGGCGCGGAGGACACGCGGACAACGGACAAGAGTCACACGATGAAAGTCAAAACGGGGTTGCAAAAGAGGGCCCCGGGCTTTCAGGCGACATTGATTTGTCTCACCTACGGCGTTAATGGCGAACAACCCGAAAGTATCACGGCTTTGAGCTTAAACTCGTCGTACGGATTGTAAGTTGAAAGAAGAAAACTATTTGTTATTTGGAACGAGGAGTTCGCGTAGAAGCAAGTTATCGCCCATCTGATACGAGAGAGAAACATTAAAAGTTGACGAATTGAAAACTCTTTTCATGAACAGTTTCAATATTTGTCTCAAATTCAATTCGATCTGTATGACTGTTTAATGAAAAAATATAGGGTCTGTAATGAAATTTTTAACAATGGCGATTGATCACAAAAGATATTTTCAATTGATTTCATAACTTGATTCACTTTTCAAACTTCATCCGCACCGCAATTAATTTTTGGCATTTTTGCAGGACATAAAAAAAGGTACAACAAAAAATGGAAAAACTTTTTTTTTTCTCTACTCCCTTCAATATTTCATTCGGTTGCTGAATACGTGCGGCTCTTCATCTTAATTTCCTTTTATATCGAATCTTTATACCTTTGTCGCTGCTGCGAAAATTTTAATTACTCGGAACCATTCAGCTGGAACCGCTGGCCGAGTGATTACGTCGCTGCTGACCGAAAAATTCTCATTCGCCGCGGCTTATTACATTGATGCTTGGCTTCGATCGAACGCCAGCACGAGTTTCACTTTTTACTGCCGCTCGAAATAACTCGCAAGATGCAAAGCTACCTCGATTTGAATTCTAATCGAATTTAAAACCCATTCGGCTTCTGTATTTACCCAGCCAGTTTTACGACTGGCTGTTTTGACTTTTTGCCATGCATCTCTGCTATCTCGTGTTGCGAAGATGAACAAAAAAGGTTTTACCTGATTCAACTTACTTGATACAATTTTTGACAGGACAATAAAAACGAACCTTCCTTTAAAAACATTTTTTTTAGTTTCATCTCATTTCACAGTGGTCTTAATTATTTTTAATGTGAGACATTTTTATGTTTTCGTCCTGGGAAACGGGCAATCATTAATTAACGAGCCTGCTATAACAATTTGCCACGATAATCGGGGCTTATTGCAAATACACCTTTTGTTTTGATGAACAACTAATTGGATTTTCGATATCAGCACAGCGAATGACAGAAAATGCAAATCCCATTTCATTTTCATGTCTATTAACACTTAAATCAATTATGAATCGTGTAACTCTGTTCGGGCGTGATAAAAATTACAGACCTCTCCGAGCCCCAACCCACGCACAACGGTTATAATCATATGGGAAATTCGTTGTAAACAAAAATGTTATTTCACAAAATATGAAAGTGGAAATTGAATTTTTAACTGAGAACCTTGTTTCTGCAAACAATGTGTTTTTAAGAGCACAATTTTTATTGTTCATCATATTTCACGAATTTTACAGCAAACTTAAAACTCTCCAAAGATGAAAAGTTGCTCGCAAAGTTGGTTAGATAATTACATTTTTAATGTTCAAAATGATAAAAATTAAATAACTTAAATGTAGTTAAACGTTAAATGGTTAATTACAAATGTTTACCGACGTGACGAAACATACAAATTCATTTCTCAGAGCTAATAGCGTTACTCACATTTTTTTTCTTCCTTCCGCATAATTGATTTGCCATGAAAAAATATTTTCTTTTTTCAGATCACATCAGTCGGGGTTCTTTTTATAGCTGAATCATTACGCTGTCATTTGTCACACGAGGCTTAATATTATTGAAACGCCTATCTTCGTTTTCATATAACATCCCTGAAACGTGCGTTTACATTTCGAAAAAGCTTTTTCCGCAAACTTCGTGGCTCATCACTTTTCCAGCCCTCCAGAATGCTTACGCAAAGCTGCGATAAAATAAATCAACCGATTTACGAAACAAATAAAACCGAGTTATCAACTCAACCAGCTTTTCCCTGGTCCAAAGTCGGAGCCAATCAGTGTCAAGACTCAGTCTTACTTTCATCGTCTAAATTATCTCTCGAACAACTTGTACGTTTCCTTTTTCCGAAGTTTATCGAAAGCACCAAAATGATACATCAAAAATGCCAGAAATGTTATATCGCAAAAACGCAAGAAAGTATTTTATCATGAGCAACAAAGCAGATTTATTTTTGAAAGATTAAAAATTTCTATATTCTGTCAAATATAAAATTATGAAAAAATTTTAATTTTTACGGTTGAAAAAATAAATGAAATCAATATTTGACAGGTTGTTTTTATGAAGTAAGAAAACAAACGTGGAAACAAACTGAAAAAAAAAAGAAATTTAATTAACGATGATGAAAATTGTCGTTCGGGTGGAAGTTTCATAAACGTTTGTTGCAAAACATTTCCTCTGAAAATATATATCCACGCATCAACAATAACTGTAATAAAATTAAGCCCCGGTCGTTGGGCGGCAGTCGAGTCTCAAATATTAAAAAAAGCGTTATATGAGCGTGTATCGCGATAAATAGCGGCGTAAAATTTAATAAACTATTTCTTAAACAAATATAGCACAGGCTCTCATCCTTTTTTTTTAATCTCGCAACGAACCGGCATAAATGTGAAATGAATTCATAATTCTTTCGTCATATTTTAAGCTAAGAGGATTTGTGGGTCACTTTTTTGCGACACTGGTCAGTTTATTGAAACGTAGTTACCCCCAAAGAGCCGAGATATTATTCAGGCTCCGTAAGCTCAGCTTCTTCTGAATAATAATTCATAATTTAGAGAAACGCAATTGCAACTTATCGATTCGACTGGTCAAAGTGAATTCCCAACTCGTAACTCGCGTCCAAATATCAAGACCGTTGAAATTACACGAAATCGTTTTTGACATTATTTTCCTACACGTTTACAAGTATCCCATTTATTTACATTCAACCAGCAACTTTTCGTCAACTTGTTTGCTAATTCAAACGCGACATATTTCGTACAAACACATTCCATTTTATTTTCCATTTCACAAATCGTTGAAACTTTAATTTTTTATTTCTTCCAATGTTTATTATAATACTTTTTGTAACCCTGGCCATAAACTTTGATCAAAGTTTACCTTTATCACGCTCGCATGAAAATCAGTTTTAATCAAACGTGTTCGCGCAACTGGAAGCAAATTTATTTTTTGCTTCTTTCAAAATGAGTTCATAAACTGGTTTTCATCAAACGTAAATTACAAGTTAAAAACTAAGTGTAGAGAAACCGGGATTGATTATTTTTTCTGTGATTGACTAATGTTTGTTTGGGTGTTACAGGATGGCCTACGGTAACGAGACGGGTCTGGTGATCGTGGACATTGTACAAAAGGTGACCCTGCTGTTTCTGAGCACCGCGGACCTGGGCTCGAGCACGGATCCGTATCAGCGTACACTGCGAAGTCCGAAGCGTCAGGAGGACGTTCGACGCGAGGCTGAGGACAAGGCCCGAAGTCCGAGCATAGACCAGGTAAACTGTCATGACCCTGAGCCAGCCCCTTCACGCCCAGCCCTGTTTTACTGATGCCCCCGAGACAAACTTCTAGGGAACTGCGACGTTTCGGTATCGAGGAACTGATATAAACAAAAAAGAAAGTTGTCGCTGGGAATTATTGATGACACTTTAGGTGATCTCGATGGACCTTACACTACGCAAAAGACCCATGTGGTGAAACTCTCAAACATGACACAAATATCCGACCAGTTGCAATAAGAGCGTCTCCGTCCAGGACGCGCCCGTCACTCTTTGTTTCTTTTTTATTCGGTCCTTGAATATCGACAGCGAAGAAAGAAAAGAAATATTCCAAGCCATTATAGACAGTCGAAAAGTATTGTTCCACTGTTGAAAATGAAACAGGAAGTCATGATGTAGCTTATTTTTGTCCTTTTTTTGTTTCGTTTCATTCCGAGGAGATGAGTGTGTGTGAATCAACCGATGAATTGATCTTGAGACTCATTAGCTGAACATTGTCGTTCCGATCAGCAACTACGGGTCAATCTTGTCATTTTCCACGACAACGAAGGTCTGCAATGTCCGTCCCCTTGACAAAAAAGCGAATCGTCTCACCTCAGACAGTCACTCAAATACTCGGATTGCATGGCAATGTGCGTCGGTACAATGTCTGTGTAACTGTCTTGGTCTCTTACCATTTATTTTTCCATTTTATGTTACTTGTGTGTCAGTTGAATCTGTTTATTATTTTTTCACACTCCATGTAGCCAAATGTTTTGTCACTTTATCATATCAACAGAAAAAAAGAAAGAGAGGTACCTCGTTTCGGTTTGTTTTTTCTATTCACTTTGTTGTTTTATCCGTTTTTTGTTCGTTTTCTGTTAATTTGTCAAAAACAATTTTTTTTTCCAGCGAGTTGGATTTTGAACGAAAAAAGAAAGAGAAACAAACGATTGTGTGGACAATACCGGGCGACAAGTATGCATATTAATTTCGGAAAGCCAAAACCAGAAAATCATCATTTGTCACACGTTTTGTTATTGTCTGTTAGCGGACAGGATTAAGTAACATTTGAGATGGCGCTAACGTTCGTTGGAGTGACGAGTGCACGTACTAAATGGAAACTTTGAACGAGAATGAGTGACAAACTCAATAGTTCGGGGTAGACCAGATGTGACAAACCGACGACCGTTTCTGTACTCGATTGCTTGGACTCGATGTTGAACCAATTGGATTGCACTTTACTGATTATTGCTCTATTGCTGTTGTCATAACTTTTATTTCATTTGTTTTATTTCGTTTCACGTTTGAAAATACCATAGTTGTGTGTTCTTGTGTGTGTACTTACATGCATCTACACTGGGTACACAAAGTCAGCGAAAAAAAAAAAATTGTCCGGTGAAATAAACTGATACATTTAGTTTGTCCGTTTGAGATCGAACGGTGCTCAACTTTGAGTAACGATTGACATTCCCCGAAACAACTCGAGAAATCGACGTACCAATGATTAAACTGCGTAGATCGCAATTTGGATGTTAAGTGTGATACTAAATAGTCACCTGCCTGTCATTTGCACAATGAAGAAAACAGTAGTCAGAGTTCTGTTAGTTTAGAGGTACCGTAGGGAACGATTTTTTTGTTCGTTCCTGTATTTTCTGTCTACATTGTTTTTTTTCTATTTTTTTGTTCGGTCCGTTTTTTTTTTCGTACTGTCATCGTCGAGCTATTCTTCAGATGTGACATCTCGCTGGATCGTTACCTACATTCTCCCTGCGACTGCAGCTATAGTTTTTCGAGCTTTTTTCCGTTTGCCGGGGAGCAATGTCTATCGATTTTATTTTCAAGTTTTACGAAATTACATTCTAGCACTTGGAAATTATTCAATTTGTCAAAAGTTACAGTTCGTCTGACGAAGATTTTCTTATAATTTTTTTCTCTCGGTCTTTTTTCTTCTCACCCTCGTTGCGAATTTAATTAAAATCGCTGATGGTTTTGATGTTCCGAGATCGTTGTTTTGATGTGGTTTTTTTGACACAAATTGTTCGATGATTTTGACTGAAATTACGAGGGGTGGCCGACGTGTTTTCCGTTCATTTTTGATGAAAGTTTTTTTTTTGGGTTGATCAAGACCAGCTGATGAACGAAACGAGATTGCCTGAGGCGATTGCTGTTTAATAGCCTGACGAGTCGCTTCGTTCCTATGAGAGCAAATAGTAATTATAAATTTATTCATTGTTGCGTTGTTGAGCCTGAATCTATTTGGGTTTGAACTAGGCGCTTTAACGCAAGAGCTGCGGAGCGGAAACAAATTATTGCTTCCCACTGGTTTGACAAATGCAAATTATTGTTTTCGTTTGATAAAGGAGACCGATGATAATGCCTCCAGTTTTCAATTTAGTTCTCAAATAATTCGCGACTTAACAAGCTCAACCACTTTACCTCCCCCCCCCTCCTTTCGTCAGTTTTTTTGCGCCAAAAATTGACTGGTAAACTTTTTTATCATCTGGTTTGAAAACGATATTTCAGCGTGAAACCATTAATTTGATCATTACTGTCGTGTTATACGAAATCGATAGAGCTTTGTGTGTCCGACAGAAATACCATTTTTGCAAAGTTAAATCAGTTTAGTTTGACTAATCGAGATATTGTAATTGAACAGTGATAATAATGTTTCGTAATTTATGAATCGAGTAATAGTTGGAAATTATTGCCCCAAAAAAGGTTGCCTCTGTGAACTTTGTCGTTCGATCGCAACTTGGAAATTGACTTTTTTTTTCTCGCATTTGATTTGTCCTTCTTTTTGTGTTAATTAACGGAATCATCGAACCGTGGCTATAAATTGTATTTCATTTGTACTTGTACCAAAGGTTACGTAAGCGACAAATGTCAAAAGCATCGAAGCTTTGGAATGACGGATCAGCTAGAGAGCTTTAGCAGTAGTTGACGAAAATATAGTTCGCTTTTCTGCGACACCTGCATTGATACAACCCAAAAAAAATTCCGTCCCCAGGTTGAACTGTAACTTCTGACAAACACTCGAGAACAAAATGATCTCAACAAATTTTTACTGCAAGTCAAAATAGTTTTGCAGACGAAAATACTGGGTTTTTTTTCTGAAAAATTAAATTTCTTCGTCACTTCGGCAACTAGCAGATTTTTCTCAAAACTGCATGATAGTGTGTCTATTGTTTTTGTCATAAGTAGGTTCTGCCGAGTAAAAAAAAAAAAAAGAAAACTGAAAAAAGTGCAATGTCCAAATTGATACCCAACCAGCTTCTATTTTCACCTACCAATGTTCTCTCTCGAGTTCTAACATCCAAGCATACCAAAGAAACAGCTAAAGTTCAAACTAAACTTTTGTTAAATGAATTACATTTTAAGATTGAAAAAAAAAAAAACAAAAGATACATTTACAATGTTGGAATATTTTCATCACATGACTCTCTCTCGAAATGTAGAGGAATACGAATGACAGCGAGAACAACGACAATGGTAATCGGATAATACTAAGAAACAAGTAATTAGAGGTTGCATGATGATGCACCATGGTTGGTAATCGTAGTGCATGATTGGGAGTCTTGCTGCATTGTGCTGGCAACGACGCTACACTTACACCCGAGCCGGTTGTTGCTCCGGACAAGTTGATCGCATGCGCATGACTTATTTGTTCGAGCTCATACGATAATTGCATCACAAACAACGAAATTTCAGGACCCATTTCAGATGATCACGAGACTCAAACTGGGCAGCTCCTCCACTCTCGACAAGTTTTTTGGTTCGATGGGAACGATCGGGGGGATGGGCATTCTATGAGCATCTTAGGTCAGCCGAGGCTTGGGATTCCCCGACGTGGCAGCTTCCTCTTTTCTGTCTCTTTCTATTCTGAAACCCATCGCACTATCCAACACAAGTAGTAGGCACTTTGCGAACATCTGGGAAGTGACAAGTGACCGCGTAATTGCTAGATTTAATAATAGTTTCTGCACCGTTCCATGCGCCAGTTCGTGTTTGGGTTTTGAGACCAGAGCTTCAAGGAATTCTCCACTCGAATTACAAAAGGGTCATTGTTGAGAGAGAGAGAGAGAAAAAAAAAAGAATTGCCACCGCGATAACGCGATTGGTTAAAATCCCACTACTGAATTTGCATGCTAATTCGCAAACCTCAGAGACACCAGGGGACCAATTGACGTTGATTAAGCCCAATTGAAATCGATTTCGTTTCGCTGATCGAATTTTTGGTTTGCTAATCGAGTGGCTGCCGGGGGCCCTCGTTATCCGAACAAAGCAACTTGAAGCTCTGCAACGCCCTAGGCACACAACTGGTCTCTTTTCTCTCCACCCACCTCCATGTCTACTCGAACCTTAGATTCTAAATAGACAGTCCCTTCTTTCTTCTGTTCTTCTTACTCTTTTCTCTCGCACCCCTGGAAGCCGGTTTGACCAACCGTGCCGAAGATTGACTTTCCTTAACGAAAGTTAAACTTTGGTCCTAGCATTAATCGCAATAGCAAAAAAAAAAAGAAAGAACTCGACCTGAGCTCGGCACCTAGAGCGACTTCTTTTATCGGAACCCAATTACTATTGACTCCGGCCAATTATGTAATAGACTATAAGATGTTACTCGAGTTATTCTCACACCTGGCAATGTCGTTCCTTTGAACGCCTCCTACGTGATCCGTTTTGCTGAAAGCACTCAAAATCTTTTGTCCAGGCCAAAGTGGGGCAACGTTTTCTCCCAGCCGAAATTAGCCGGGACAAATAAATTTATTTGAATTCCGTGAGATCAATATAAATATATAACAAGTTTCGTAAAATTTATCACATCCTGAAAACCGCTGCAGAAAACGTGCGGTCGGGGCTATATAGCTTCTGCAGGAAATGGCACACGACAAATGCAGCAATGAAATTTAACGCGACGCCGCGAAATCGGCCGATAATAAGGTCGCGACCAACAAGAACGGACCCTCGGCAGGTTAACGTCGAATGTTGGAACCAAGCCATCGCTAATAAGAGAATTACACGTCGCCCGTTCGTTTTATTTCTTTTCGATGGTATCGATCGCGTCGCGCAGAGGCTCTAACGAGGAACAAATTGTCCCGACCGAACAGTCCCCCAAATAAACCAGCCCGAAAATTAATAGCGATGTTGACTGCCCGCTCGTCGCCCAGGTAATGAGCTCTCGCGAGTTGCAATTGAGAAATTTTATCGTCCAGCGTTCGGAACTTGACTTTTATTCGCTGATGGCGAAATTTGCAAATTTTTCCTCCCCGAGATCATAATGAAGTTGAAATTTACGGTTGAGCCTTAGAGAATGTGTGGGGCTGCGGGTCGGGGGATAGTTGACTTGGAAAGATTGCGCAATTTGTCCTGGCATGATTCATGCGAACGAGAGTTATAATTTACTTTAATTAAACGTAACATTAATTATGATTTTCAATTATGAGTAAACAAGTGCGCGACTCATGAATGCGACGCCGAATCACTCGTCTGGGAGTAACACGCAAAATTATCGCGCTTTATTAAATCAGATGATCGAATTATCTGATTGCAATCAGCCAAATTAAATATTCACCGTTGTGTTTTCTGTCCTGGAATTGTGATAGTTCGATAGCGTTCGAGGGGACAAAAACATTGTCCGGGCGGACTGTTTGAAAACACCATGTTAACTGGCTTTCATTAAGACGTGAAACTGTTCCTTCCTTGTAAATAACTCAGGTTCTCCATTACACCGACAACATTCGTGTCAGCGAACAAAAGTGACAATTTTTCCAACTGAACATTCCCACGGAATAGCCGGAACCAAAAAATCTTTCGCCCGAGTGTTCAGCATTCTATTTTTATGCAAAACAGATTTGAACTTTTGCGATGCACGTTGTCGCAGTATCGATCCTTTATTCTGCTGCGCTTTCGCTTTTCCGGTGATGGAATACGAACATTTCCTAGGAATAAAAAGAGTGAAACATTGTGACAAAAAAGAAACTACAACACGTACACCATTTTTGTCGTTTTATTTTTTATTTTTGTATTTTTTATTTTTTTTCATTCAACAGCAGTTTTGTGACGTAATTTATAAAATTTAAGTTTGTAACTCAGAGGTTGTGACAGACAGAGTGTGTGGGATCAATTGACTGCCAAATTGAGGAAATGAAAATTTGAATGCAAGAAAGAAAGTGTGAGATAAGGTCGAAGCGACATCCGTGTCGGTAGTTATTAAAGCATTAGAAGCATAGTTGACACCCTTTCTCCCTTCACCGTCCTCAGAAGCAGGTGCACCAAATTCACGAGGATAATCGCGCGATAAATAGTGACGCGAAAGGCAACGACGATAGCGTCAACACCGGTGAGGAGGACGTTCGCAAAAGCCACGGTTGGAAAAGCTTCAAGCTCAAGAGGCAGCTCTCCAAAGTCGATATGAAGATTAAGTCAACTCTCGCGTCGTTTTCGATGTCTTCGCAGGATGGGGTACTTGTGTGTTTTTGGTTTTTCTTATTCCCACTATCTGTCCCCCTCCCTACCCTAGTTTGATTTCTAATACCCACCACCCACTTGACATTTTCTTTTCAACTTTTATGTCTCTCTTTGTTTGGGTCTTTTTTCCCCTCTGCACTGAACAAATTTTGGTGCTTCCGTTCGAGGTAGAAAATCCGTGAACAAAGACAGACTTATGCAGTATTAATGCAAAATATTTACAGTTTAACAAATTGTTGAAAAATTAGTACATTGTTAATTAAAGTATGAGTAATTGATTGCTAAAATAAAAAACATAGGTAACCGGACTAAATTTTGAAAAAATGATAAAGTTTGAGATTTTTGTATAGACTTATACAGAGCTATGCCATAAATGTCAAATTTCATTGATCATTTTTTCAGATTCTAGTCCGGTTACTTATGTTTTTTATTTCAGCAATTAATCACTCATAGTTTGATTAACAATATACTAATTTTTCAACAATTTGTTAGTTTGTAATGTTGACGGATTTTTTACCTTATAAAGTGCCTTGGCGCATCAGCTGATAGCTAACCTAACCTGGAGTACAGCCGTACCTAACCTAACCTACAGCTGAGGCGCCAATGAGCTTGCAGCAGACGGACGAAAATTGTTGCAGTGTGTACAACCGAACTGTTAGACCATTGATAGTCACCCAACGTGCAAACCAGTCGTAGGAGTTGGTTCACATTTTGTTATCAAGTTGGTACCATAGAAGCACCCATAAAAATTGGTCCGTAAACATCTTTTAGTTAATATCTGTCACAATAAATAACAACCAGCACAGTAGACACTTGTAGACTCTTTTGAAATTGATCAAAACACTTAGCGATTAGTCCTTTCGACGTTTAGAAAATGGGATCGGCTACGAAATGATCCGACCGATCATTAGAACGAAGAGTCAAGAAAAGGAATTTGACGTCGGACGTCCCGTCAGAAGTGCCTTGTGAGTTTTAGTCCGCGCTGTCCTTCACCTTTTGTAACAATTCTTTATCTCCGTTCATCGTCGACCCCATGCGCCCTCGTGCAAAATGAATATTTCATCGTTCCGCTGTCATCGATACTTTAACTTGTCTCAAGTTTCTGCACTTTCACTCTGTTGTGCACTTTGCGACCAATTAAATATTTCTGACCCCATCAACAACTCATCTATTTATTTATTTTCTTTTTTCATCCCCTCAATTGACAATGTTTTGAACTTGTTGACATCAATGATTCACCGGGGATTAAGATAAATTAGCCGTCAACATTTATTGCCATCGATCTCACTTTCAAAGATGAACAATTTGTTTCGCCAACTGATGATAAAAATTGTACTTTTATTTGTTGAAGGAAAATGTAAATCAGGGAAAATTTATCTCCGTCATTTTTCATTGCATTCATCACTTTCACATCTCATTATCTCGATCGTTTACCCTCGACTGCTCATTGCACACTTTGTCCTTATGATTGTTTTTACGATCATCATTAAAGCTCGCAACACTGGCTCTTGAGAACTCGCAATAAAACTCGCAGAAAGCAAAGCCAGTGATCATTGCTCTCAATGGGTTTTCCCTATTTGGCTTATTTTCAGTCCAAGCTCAGACTAATGTGATGATTCACTGGCTTCCCTTTTGGATGTGTTTGATCCAGCGAAAAGCCGCAGTGCAAGGTTTTAATTTCCTAGCGCTTTGGCCGGATCGATAAAGCTGAATTACACTTGAGTATTTGAATTGACCCAACCCTAGTGAGTGGTTGATGTGGCAGATTTTGATGTAACTTGGCTCATCACCAAACCAGATTCCAATATTGGTGTAAAAAGCACCAGACCATCACCGACGGCGTTCACGCACCGTCGAACGTATTTGACAATAAAATTCGTTGATCTATAAATAGATTTGAAAATTTGACTATTGCATTGTGATGTGTTGCGCGGTAATTGCTGTTTTTGGGGCAACGCTGAGATATTTGATATGCCGGCCGATTTTAGCGTGGAGCATTTCACGCGAGATATACCTCGTGAAACTCGAAATGGCTTTTGAATTTAAATTCAACGTCGTTAATATTATATCGATATTCTAAACTTTTGTTTCTAAATTTGCGATTCGTGATATCGGTTGTGTCTGCCTCGCGAATCCTTTTAAACTTCGCGATAACAGCGGGGCTGATTTTATTACAATAATTAATTAATTAATTAATTAAGCAAAAACATTATAACGTGATAATGAAAATTGGGGAAATTGAGGGATGTAAAGTAACTCGGGCGCAAAAATATCTAATTGGATGAAAACTCCATGTTAATAACAAAATTGATCAAATTGTACATCAAACGTTATTGTTAGTCGTAACAGTTAGAAAATAACAGAGTCGAATAATTATTCGGTTATTCGACAAATCAACTATGTAACAAAAACTACAATCCATATTCGCGTTTGACCTGAATTCTAAGTACGTGTTCATTTACAATCATTCAATGATTACATTTTCAACTTCCAAAAATATTTTCTCTGAAATGTTTGAAGAATCTATTATCTCGAATCACCGAGCATGATGTATTCGAACGATCATCGATTTCATAAATGGTCAAATTCAACTCAGTATCTCGAGTGTTGACGCAAAAAAAAAAGAAAAAGAAATTCCGTATACAAAATTCCAACGGAAAATTGATATTGACTTTTGCGTATCAAAATTTATATTAAATGGTGAATTTAACATGAAAAACACTCAGGACGTTTCAAAAGCAGGATAACATTTTGTTCCAATCAGAATTTGATCAACGAGCAAAAGAAAAAATGAAAAACAAAAAACTGGTAGGTTGAAGAGCAGGCCATGATTGGGACACAAGTTGTTAACACTGTTAGAAAGTGAGGCAACAGGGGACCAAGCTCTCACAAAGGACTATCAATATGTCTAACGGTCGTCCCGGTTTCTAATCAAACTTTCAGGTGATCTGCGCAAGTAACCCATCGTGAATAATCCCGCGAGTGTCGCTTGTGTCCCTTAATGATAATCGGACGCTATTGAGAAAAGTAATGTTCATGCAAGTACCCCATTGTAACCCAGGGTGCGATCGACCTTCAACGAGCCAGCCCGTCGATTTACTCGACGACGACACCAGAGGCGCCACGGTCGCTGTCGCCGATCGACAGCGGCGACCGCGAGGCCGAGACGAGCCGAACGACTGACCAGGATGTGAGGTCCGACGAGACAGATGGCGTGACGGCCGATAACAAAAGCCGAACGTCGACCGCCGCCAGCGCCACCGCGGAGTCGGCACGACCGACGAACCTGGCGCTTAACGAGGGCGAGAGCAAGTCGATGAAATTTAAACGAATTGTCCGAGGCATTCAGGCGGCCAAGCGGGAAGCCCGGCTGTTGTCCGTGCCGAACGCGCGCTACCAAAAAGAGGGCGCCACGTGCGACCTCAGGTGCGAAGACGCCAGCGCCGGCAGCGCCGCCACAGAATCCTCCACCTTCGCCGGCAATCTTATGAGACGATTCAGTAAGTGTTCATTATTAGAATAGAACTCTCCATTGAGTGCCATGTGTTTTTGTATGTGTCTAGAAGTCTGACGGTTGTTCGTGTGTTGTCACTTAGACTTCTCTTTTTTGATATTTGAATATTTAATTTGTGACAGTACGATAGTGGGGGCGACACTGAGTTGCGTCGTATTTTTCGCAACGACTTCTTAGATTTGCGGTCATTGGTGTTTACTCATATTTTTGTCCAAATTTATTATCGTTGTATGTTTTTTTTTGTTTGTTTTTATTTGACATAACCTCAATGTGTATTTTTGCAGGTAGAGATTCAAAGTTTTCAGTGTATTGTGGAAGTTTGGATACTGGATCACAACATTGCTATTGGAATTTTTCAACTTGGAATTAGAGTTTTGTTTCAATCTGGCTTTTTATAAACTAAAGTTCATACCGGCAATATTTTCAACTGAAAAATTCTGGTATTAGGTGACCCAGAGAACGTTTAGTTTAGTTTTTCAACTTCTCAAAATCGAGCTGAGTTTTGATCATATTTTCTTGTCAGACTGGATTAAGATGAATTTTACAGGATCAAGCATGAGCGTTCGTTGCTTTTTTCACATCCGCCAGAGGGAATGTGTTATACAGTGAATATTTGATGTTGCCGTTTAAATTATTAGATGGTTTTTGAAAAAAATTTTTATTCTATCAATAATTTGCAAATAAAAAAGAAGATAGAATCCAATATTTGAACTTTCCATTGTCTTGCGAAATGTTTTATAAATAAGTCTACAAAAGATCATTCAGCATGACTTTTTTATAAACTTGAATTATTTGCACTGAATGGATTGCTTGAATTGCAAACTTTATGCAAATAAAAGGTAAATGTACATTTGCTTGAAGTTTGTATATCATATATAATCTTTGTGTTGAGGTTATGTTTAGTAAAAATATATTTATAAGTGTAAAAGAAAATCTGTTTTAGATTTTTGTTCATAGACTGGTTGAATTGTCAGTTGTAAAAGATATCAAACGAAATCGGTACTTATCAACGAAATCGAGTCAACATTTTCAAATTCAAGAGGTTTAATTCGAACTTTAACATTCAAAATTATTTGAACAACGAGAATGGTGAAGTAGTTTAGAGCATCACTCCGTTCTAATCTGCTTAATTTACTGTTTGTAAATGAAAAATGTGAATTATAGTGTAATGTGTAGCAGACGTTCTGATTCATCCATCTTTAATTGAGTTCTGTGATAATAACGTATGCTGATTATGTTCGAATTTCGGATGAAATAATTAAAATAGTTACAACATTCAGATGAAGCTGTTATATTATTTGAAAAATGCCGTTGTAATGCATATTTTGAGCTCAAATAAACATGAAATATGACTGCAACTCAGAGTCACTAAACCACTTTTCGTAGCAAATACATTTTAGAGAGAATCAGTATTCTTTTTGTCGTCATCCGAGAACTCGGCTTTTTACTATTTGTATATCGTACGGATTCTACATTGAATTGAAATTACGTATAATTATTACAATTCATTATATTACAATGTATATTTTGCTGTTGGAGGATCGATAAGTGCTTTTAACCATGTTTTTTAACTATCTTTGTATATCGCAAATCATTTCATTATTTTGACACTAGTCATACTGAGTGATTAATGCTTTGAGGTGCTGATTTCGATACTTGTAATTTTGTTTTGGTTTACTCTTCGGTTTTGGTTTTGATATAATTTAACGTTTATTTGTGGTTTGGAGTTGTGATAAAACGAACAGGTATCTGCTCGATTATATTGATTTGTGGTGATGTTGTATCGCCCTCTCTTTCTAACTCAATGTGATAGAGGAAAACACGAATACCGGTGTCGGTTCTATTTTTTTTTCGAGCAGACACCTAGACTGAACACTGTTAAATCGGGCTAACTAAAAAAATAAACTTGACTGTTTTGGACGATGAATAAAATAAGTGCACTTGTAAATAACTGGACTGAGGAAACCGTTAACACGGGGCTATTAATTCTAATGTTGAGGAGGGCCTAGGATGCTCGTAGATCGACCCATCAAATCATCACTTGTGATCAACGACAAAGCTACACAACGCCACGATGATGCTCTCACCACAAACATCCACACCCACACACGCTCTCGCACATACAAGTTCAAGAAAATCGTCATCATCCAAATCGCCATTCGTAGATTGGTTATCTGTGTTCATCAGTTTAGTGTGGATCTATGTTTCAGGCGTATCTTAATGTAATTATGGGTCTTGTACTTATTTAAACTCAAAAAACAAAAAAAAACAATAATTTAAAACAAAATGTTTCTTTGTATATATAAATGTACATACAAACGTAACTGAGATGGTGTACTAATCGCGACGATTCTCTGTTGAATTAAATACAGTTTTTGCAAATGCATGCAGTTACGTAGTTGCGAGGAATTTGATGACGCCATCATTGAGTAGCCAACATTTTAGTTTTCTAAACTTGGTTCTGTATCATCAACAACAAGAAAGAGAAAACAAGTGCGTGCAGTTGTCAGAAATTTTGTGACAAAAATATTCATTCGGTGCCGTCGGCCTGTGATCCGAAACTCAAAATGGCGGGCTATCTCGGATGATTGAAATAACACAATATGTGGAATACACTGGTCCATCAGGTATACGACTGCATGATATGCGGAGTCGAAGCGTTACGGTCAGTCAATCGATACTTAGATATGCACTGCAATAATGTATCTGGTTGCACGCGAGCCCTGTTAGATATAAAGTGTAGACGCGAAAGGCGCTCATGTTGGATTCAACACATCTCAATTTCTGTGACCGAGACAAGCGAGCGGAAACGTCACCAGTCAGACAAATACCAAAAGTCACTTTTAAAAACTTGCCTGGGGCCCCCCCAAACAATTTTTTCACCGAGTCCAATGGTTAACGATTTTTTAGGTGCAAAACCAATTCGCAGTGTTCCCTGACGTCAAACTAGATTCAGGTAAAATTATGACTTACAGGGAAGAAGAGCTATTGAGATGTTTCTCACTTGGGCAAACAACTCTTTAGCAAAAAATTGCTCTCCTTGGCACAAAAGCGTTCAATAGTGGAAGTAATACTTTTGCTGGGGAAAGTGGTGCACCTTATCAGTTCGTTTCAATAGTCAAAGTTGCATGAACAAAGACAACGTTTAGAAATTAACCCCCTAAAGTTTGAACAATTAATAACCAGGCGTTTTGTTGGCCGTTTCTGGGGTACTTCAATTGGGACCGAGGTACGTAAACCTCTTTCAACAGTAAGGGCCTTAATTTGATCCACGCGTGAATTAGTAGTTTATTTTTGTAGTTAAATCGCTGCGTCTGATCGTTTATAACTATTTTGAAATTTATCAAGATCCAATGAAATTTATGTGTGGCTCATTATGACAATTAGTTGTACCAGTACTAGAGACATGTATAAATTTGGATTTGGATTTTGTATCGATTTCAAAATGTTTGAAAATGTTCCAGACATGCGGCGTGTAAAATATTGATGAAAAATCAGCCATGATACTGTGCCAGATTTGACAAAGTACCATTGCTAAATAGCATTGATAGCTTGCAAATAGGAGTACTTGCATACCCTGGAAACTATTAGCTAGTTGGTATGATGATTTCAGAACAACTATATTTAGTTACACGATTTGACATGACTTGGTATGTGACATGATCAGGAGAAACGAATGACACTTAAGGTACAATACTTTCCCCTGACAAAAGGTATTCGTAGAGATGTGTATGACTGATGAAATTCGTGAATGATCTTGATCTCAATAGTTTGATCCCAAGTGACGATACATATCTACCGAGACAAATGTAATTACACGTAACAGTTTTGACATTTCTCTCGGTACTTGCGGTATTTAATTTTATCTGTGTCGTTGATGATTCTTTCTGGTATCGAGTATCATAGAGTTGCTGCACGTCTTAGTAAAAGTTGATCATTTTTGTTTCAAATTTTTTTCTCTGTTTCATTTTTACTTCTTTTTTTTTTTTCTATACTGATTTGTTGACCAGACAAATTTTAAAGCCAAGTTTTGAATTGAAACGAGTTCTAGGTTGGACTGAAGATTAGCGATGTAGCAGTTAGTGTCATTGTAATCTTCATTTTATTAATGAAAATTGTGCCAAGTAATTCAAGCTTAGCAATGTTTATTGCAAAGTCAAAAACGCAAACACCTAGAACCGTTTAAACTGCTCCGTTGAAGCCGCTTGTTGCAGTGTTGAACGGCTCTTGATTTTGCTAAATTAAACGCAGTTATTTAGGCTCAATGTGGCAATGGTTCGAGTTAATGAGACGTAGATGGAAGCGCGTATCTGTATTCAATTGGCTGGCTGATATCGATGACTCTGCATAATCGGCGCTATTCCACATATATGGGAACCGTTTTTAAAACTAGATTTTTCATTCAAGTCAATGACACGAAACTAAACGCTGTAGGCTTTAAACCCGAGTGCAAAAGTTGCGAAGGCAGACAAAAGCATAACAATCCATCCGTTTCGATGGTTCCGTTTTACAAAAATGGAAACAGGTTGCGTAGTATTTGTACGAATTCCATCAATTGATCAAATATGAAACAATACATCTGTGTAACATATGGGATATCTAATATGTATAACACCAATGAAAAAAAAAGACATTATTTATTATAATTTAAAACATTTTTCCAGCGTGTTTCAACGTCTGCAATACACATCGCTTTGGGAGTTTGCTTTTTTCATCTGCTTTTATGCAGTTGAACGTTTTGTTTCGTCCTTATCAAATCCGCTAACTGCCTACAAAACTATCCTACTGTGATGGGAGCGAGTAACAGATTTATGCAATTTTGATCACTAACACAGGGCTTCTCATCTCCACAGGTCTAATTAATTATAAATTTCCCCCAAGTAGTTTAGAGATTAAGTACGAATCTTCGCAGCCGGAAATCCCAGTTAGTTGAAAAAGAAAACGTTTCAAGTATTGATCAGCCCGATGATAGTTCTATCAACATTCCAAAAATGACCGAAAGTGATGATAATTTGATCAATTTCGCGACCCAAAGTAAATCTGTGTATAGTTGATGTTCCATTCCTGAATACCTTATGCTTAATTTGAACTTATTATAACTGGGTCAAGAGTTATATATGTAATTAATGTAGAGAAATTATTTTAAAAATAGTTGACTTTACTTATGTCCCCCTAATAATACATGATCGGTGGAGGTATAAGATTTAGTTGGTAGTTCTGAAAACCATCCTATTGACCATTCAAAGTTTTGGAATATTGGTAGTTTTTTTATTATAAAACCCCCCACGCCCCTCCCCTTGAAAATGTTACCAATTCTTTTAGGACATTACATCTGTTTAACTAGGTAGGCTATTATTTCTATTCCCCCTGATAATTAAGTTAATTCGTTACTTAAGCGATGTTGGTGGAATATATTAAAGATGCACCTGTACACTGATTATACTTATTACTACCACATCGCATCAGAGACAAAGTCTAATTTTGATTAAAAGTTCCTCTTTATTAACGATCCCCAATTTGTTAAGCACGTGTCTTTTTTCTGGTAGGAAATTTGTTTGGAGATTATTTGTTACAGTGGATTAACATACAAGTACATTCTCGAGGATTAATTTAGTTTCGAATGTTTGTTAATAAATAATTCAATGACGTACAAAAGAATACTTTGATGCGCATCAACGTTTCATTACGAACTGAACTTAATCTTATTATTATAGATTTGAATTCACATTACGTATGTACGTTAAGGATTACGATAAGCAGCGGTAGTGATTCGAGTCAGAGTTTAGTCAGACATGAATAGAGAGAGAGCGCTTCTATTTCATGCAAATTTAATTGCAGCAATAAATTAATTCTACATTCGACTTGTTTCAAAATGAACACATTCAATTGACAGGACTCTCCTCGAACAAATTTTTCTTGAACAAATTTTGCTCAAACAATTGTTTTTACCAAACAAGCAAAGATAGAATGAAAAACAAAAACCATACAAGTTTTCTACCAGAAGGAAGTTTGAAATGTGAACTTGGTCCAGAAGCCCTAAACCCCTTAAAGACTAACGAATCGGATTTGGAAAGTTGAAGCTAATTGAACTGTGATGCGATTTAAATGCTTTATAGATGAACGGGATGTGCGTATCACCGACAGCAGGAAGGTGTAATACGGGTGGTAGTGAAAAGGTTGACGCGGGTGATAGTATCGGCGGTAGTAGTGATGCTATCGGCGCTGGTGATAGTGGAACCCCTGGGGAGAGTGGCGGGAGTGGTGGTGGTAATTATGGTGGTCGCCACGTGATGCGTAGTGGTAGTGCCGGGGACAGTGGCGGGGAAGCCGGCAATGACGATGGAAGTATCAGTAGTTTACTCTTTCGGAAGGCCGTGATGGAGCCGACCCGTCACGCTCGCAATCAAGGTATACGAAAATTGCAGAAGTGTCTAAGTACTTCAGTCAGCCACTACGACGCCGAAGGTTCGGGTTCCGGCAGCTTTGCGGCAAGCTTCCCATTACATACTCAACGCAGTGTTGACATTCGCAACTACACCACCACCTCTTCCCAGGCTTCTCTGACTTCCCCGAATATCCTCACCAACACCAGACAGTATAGCAGCTTTGGTAGTACAAACCATCCTACTTATTTGGAGTCACTTGTAGACACTATGCATCTTCACTACTATTGCGGATTCTCATCCTAACTTAAATCATCAGTTGTGCTAGCACCTACGCGAATCACTGCCTTCTCACGGAACCAAGATGAATGTTCTGATTCCAATTCTTCTATCTCTATCTCTGTCTCTCTCTCTTCTCCTGTAAAGTCTCACGTGAGAAATGTTAAACGCAAGCACATCTGCAACTCACAGTACTGTACGAGTCGCCAACCTGGTCTCAACTTTGCGAACCAATCCGGTCCGACGGGTCTTGTCAACGCTCTTCCAGATTGTCCACAATGGACGCAAACTTGAGACCAGGCTGGCAACCAAAAATCCAATTAAGCGTTTGAAACCAAAGACCTTGGCTCCACTGCTGTTTAACATTTCTCGAGCGAATCAAGGATAACACGATTTCGTCGGCAAGTCTAGCTTGGCGAAAAATTGAAGACTTCCTGATCAAATAGCCGGCAAATTGCGTTCATTCAGCGCGCCCGGCTTATTGACTTATCCCGAAGGAGGTCAACAAAGTAACCGGGGATATACGTTGCAATTTGCAACGTGAACTGATCGCAGCTTGCAATTTGATTTCGCTGATGCTCGCGCTTCATCTTGGTCCCCGACGTGAGGCCGGTCGCAACTATCGCACACCCACCTGCGGGCTCTCTAATCCACGTGTCTTCTTGTTCCGAACCATGCGACGACCATGATTGATGACAACTATCGCCGGTTTACGACTCTCATTGATACTGTCTGGTCCTCGCTCGGGATCAATGTCTTTGCGCTCACCATCTTTCCTACTGTTCACTAATTTTGTATCTGTCTCTTTTTTTTATGTCAATGTCAATTTTTAATTATATATACAAATCTAACTTGTTACTTCACTGTACGAATCATCGTTCGATGTGTACCGGACTTCTATCGGCCTATCGACTACCCGCCCGTTCTCACCACACATCGTGATTGACACATATTTATCAGAACATATATAATATATACATAAGAGATCTCCTTTCTTGAATAAGTTTAACAGTACAACAATTGCACTCTTACGAATTTTCTCAAGCGTTTTCTCGTTGTTGCACCTTCAATAAACAAATACTACTGTGTCCTTCTTATGTTCTTTGTCTGTTTAGCAACTTTTTCTCTCTGCTTTCACTGTCGGTTCTATCTTTTGCTTTTCATTTTTTTACCCCGTTTCATTTTTTTTTGTCTTTACGTTACCTCTTACGATTTCCATGAAATGTCAACTATCTTTTTTATGTTCCTATTTTTTTGTTCGTTCTCTCTGTATTCTGTGTTTTTTTCTCGACCAAGTAATGAATCTTAGAAAAAAAAAAAAAAATGTTATAAAATATGAAAGATCCTGTGCGAATTTCTGATCGATAGCATGTCAAGTTACCTGGCATGTATGTTATTGCAAGGTTCTCCCCCCAGAGGGATTTCCAATTTTATTTCAATGTATCTGAATTTGTTAGGCGGTCTAATTGTGACGGGACCGTTCAGTATATTTTTCAATATTTTTGTCTGCCAATTTTTTTTTATGTCTGGACGAATCACGGGTTTGCAAACTTTGCACCAACGTTTTGTAAATATGATGAGTAGGTTTGCCTGCCCGTCGTCGCCAAATTTGTGTTGAAAATAGAACGCACAGGATCAAACGACTTGCATTGGTACAAAAGAGACAAAACAAATAACGATCCCGAATGAACGAATTGGTACGATGAAAAAAATGGTTCGATACCTCGTTCAAACCGACCATCAATATAATTATTATTGTTGTTGTTGTTGTTGGTTTTTTCGTCGTTGTATCTCTATTGTTTTTGCTACAAATATTTACTTACACGTTACGTATTTCTATTAACATTGTTTACTTTTACTTCTTTAGCAAAACTATTGTTTTTTTTTAAATGATTCTCTGAAGTGGTTCATTCTTCTATTTCCTCTTTTTTTCGTGCATGCTCCGTAGTTAAATCTGCGTCAACAGATTACGAGATTGTTAATCTTATTCTGTCCTTTTTGGAATGCTGGCCGGATAGATAAAGTCGACAGCTCGTTTCAACGTTCTCGAAGCTCGAGCATGTCCTCGCTGGAAAACATTGCCACTGAAACCATCAGCTGCCTTACTTTTGCCGACTCCTACACAAAAAAGAGCGGTACGTTTTTTCGCCCATCTGACATAAAATTTCAACTTTATTAATATGACCGATCATCATATTGTCTAACTTTTTGTTCCCTCTTTTAGATTCTAGCGCTCTACCAACTCTGTGGATTGGCACTTCTTTGGGTTCCGTACAAACCATTATATTTAATACTCCTTCACCTTCTGAACGACATATGCAATCTGTCATTATTTCTACGTGTAGTAAGTATTCTATTTTTAATACCCTTCTTTGTGGTTTACGATTTTTTTTTGTGTGTTAAAACAAAACTCAAACATCACAGTGGATGGGATTGTGCAGTGAAAATGAACAGATTAAGTCAGACATAAAGTGAAAATTAAATTCATCTTCAAAATTCCTGACGATATGGAACTGGAGAAACTTGAATATTTTCTAACGAACGAAGCATTCGGCATTCAAAACGCTGAACAATTGATAAATATTCCATCACTGAATTCTCACGAGGAACTTACTCATATACAATTTGAATAAAAGCAAACTTGTTAGAAAAAAAAAACAATCATCTGCACACTCCTTGACGATAATACCCTCTCGAAACATCTTCAGAATTTTTTTGCTTAAAGTGGCGCTGGCTTGTGACAAGCGCCAAGCATTTTCGTCTTTATTTTCTTCTGCATTAAGGAAGGTCGAAGATTAAAATTGAAAAGTTGAGCGTCGTTGAAACAATGAGCCGAAAACTTTTATCAGCCGTGCATAAAGGATATAGGTAATCAGATACCAATATTTCGACTAACGTAATTGTCGAGAAAACAATCTCACATTGAATGACAATATAGACTCAAGTTTTTTAACAACTTTGCATCGAGTCCATCCATTATCTGTTTTTTTTTTTTTTTGCGCATTTCAATTGCAAAATACTTTTATGCCGCTGATGAAATTTGCAATGGAAAAAAGGTCATTAAAATTTTTTTTATCTTACAAATTTTTTCCAAAGCTCGAAACTTGGATAAAAAGCTTGCGAGATTTTTATTTTACTGAGGAGGAAAAAAAAACTTGGCAAATAGTTAATCTGATACTTCTTTTTTTCCCTGGAAAATTGAATTCTTTATTTTTAATTTCAGGTGGATCCACATTCAAGCTGAAAGGTTGCATTCTATCGATCTCCTTTCTCGATTACAATGGAGCCTTGATTCCGTATTCGTCTGAATCTTGGAAAGATGAAAACACAGACTGCAAAGACCGCAACAGTAAGTGACGTCAAGTTTATAACGGATTTTTATCACGCAAAAAATGTTCATTATCAAACTCTTTTCAGATCGATAGTACTACAAAACTAATGAATTTATACATTTTTGCCTCTTTGCTGTCGTCTTTTGCTTTGCGCTATTATTTTTTGCGCCAAACTAATGAAGTTGCTGGCACACAAAAGTTGTCCACTTTAATTAATTGAACATTCTATCGCTCATAATCATCCGCGTTTTTTTGTCCTCGGTCCAAGCATTTAAAAGTCATAATTCCTGTCAAACATTGTTCAAAGCGTTTCTCACAAACAAAACGATATTTATAATCTTGAAGCTTTCATTCAATCTAAAAAAACACACTACTTACTTTTTTTTTTCATACCAAAGCAACAAAATCTATCAAACAAAGTAAATCAATAACTTCTTTTCTATTTATTCTTTATTATGTTATTTTATAAAATAAATAGTATAGGTATAAATGAAAAATTGTTGAATTAAGTTTGAACCAAATTGATTAATACAAATAAATTCATCACATTTATTTTATTTATCTTCTAAGGATGAAAAATGTGTTGTTTGACTGAGGAAAAAAAAAGAAGAAATAAAGTACAAGGAAACAGTATGAAAAATGAATGTCGGAATCTGTGACGTCATGGTAGAATGTTCAATTTGATGTGAAACGTGCGAGGATGAGTGTGAGAAGACGTCATGCACGTTTGGGGTAATCGGCGATAAATTTGTTGGGCGCGAGCGCCTTGGCCTGATATTAACAAATTTGTTCCTGCGGGTGTACTTAACTAGTGTAATATATTGCAGAGAACCAAGCCAAGTCAGCGAGCAGTCGAGTATCGCCGTCGGTGAACGCGCAGGCCACGAGCAGCGATGGTTTCGAGGACAGGCAGTTTGTCGTGCTAACTTCTGAGAAGCAGGCGCGAGTTGTGGCCCTTCCCTCGCAAAATTGTGTCCACAGGGCACAGCTCACTGACACAAACATTGTTATTAAAGCAGAAATAACATCCTTGAAAGGTAAACCAAGATTAGTTTCGGTAATTGAACGTCCCCAGCAAACGTCGAAGGACTCCCTCTTTTGAGACAGTCGAACGAATCCTTAATCGAAAAAAACAAACGAATTACAATTGCAGTAAATAATAACCTCGTCGGACATTTTTCAACGTTATTGAACAAAAGTTGTCTCTTTTTTCGACGCAAAAATGTAATAAACTAAGACTGACATATCGATTATGGCTTACGGTTTTTCCAATTGCCCTCGGTTGGCGGGACTTGAAATGTTTCTAAAAGGATGCTGCGTAAAGGAATTCTGTTTGCGTTTAAAAAAGGAAGCAAACAACTTAATAAATAACAAATTTATCCTGACGTGCAGTTGGACAGGCTAATCCGCGAGTGACGTTGCCGTTCATTGTTTTGTTTTTGTTATTTTTTTTTTTTTTTTTTTTTATCAAACTAACCGGACGAATGAACGTGAAGTATACCTCTTTTTGCAAACAATGGCAAACGTTTCTTTCGGTTCAACAATTCCAAAACGTTATTCGCTTTAAAATGACAACAAAAAGAGCGCGCTTTCGAGATGTGAAAATAAAAAAATGGTGTTTCTGTTGTCCTACACGATTAGAGTTGAAAAATAAAAGCGATACATTTGCAACGAGAGTCACTTTCGTTTCGGATTCGATGATTCTCGTATAAATTTGAAAGCCACTGAAACACACAATGAAAATGTAAATGATGCGATTGAAATTTCAGATAGCGTTTGTCTTCTGTGCTACATTTCCAATGGCCACATTGCGACGTACAGTTTGCCCAGCCTCAGGCCACTGATCGACGTCGATTTCTTGCCACTGACTGATTTAAGGTAAGAGCACCCTCGGCGTCACTGTGTCTTCCTAAAATGGCCCACTAAATAATCAAACTTATAAAACGATTATCTCACGCTCTTAGAGAATGACTTTCAGTGGTGAAGCAAGTTGCCGCAACCGCAAGTATAAATTGAATTCTCTCGCCAAATCTTATTACTCTGCCAAGAAACGTCAACTTTTGATCAGTGTATCTGGTGACTGTTTCCAAATAACCAACTCATCTCGAAAAAAGAAACAAAACGAAATTATACATCTGGACAATTTATTTTTGGTTGACCTTTTGTGAAAAAAAAAAATGACTTGCAAAATTATGACAAAAAAAGCAATGTTTACGTTTTAATGCCTGCTGGTGCGGCTTGCTGAACCACCGTTTCTGCAAACTGGCACTACTAATTAACGCAATGCTTTGTAAAAACACAACGATCTTCTAAAAAAACGAATTAACTTGTCAGAACGAGAATAGATGAAATGAAAAAAAAATAATACACTGTTTGCAAAAAAAGAAGCAACCAAGCACGAGCGAACGAAGCGAAAGTAAAGTGAACGGCAAAAATTGCTAATGCTCTATTGAATAATGGACATCGAAAAATGTCCCATAAGTGGACGTGATCGATCGTATGGGAATGCTGCTGTTCGACACTCGAACGCAATCGTTAATCTTGTTCCCGCCGAAACATAAAGAGATGTCTATTTTTCACGTAAACTCAAGCGCAATCGACTGAAACTATATTGCAGCATGTGTACTCTTCTCTTTATGACACATTGTGCACTCGTTTATCTCTCAAGAAAGCTCGAGGCATGATTGGTGTAGTACTTTTATAAAAGCATATTTGTCGCACAAGAACTTTTTGCAATTCTACGTTCTCAACTACACCGCATCAGCGATATATATCACCGCCGCGATAATTCACAGATCGTCCTCTTCTCGCTCTTCTGTCTTTCTCATATTGATTTATTTAAACGTTGTTTACGTTCAATCTTCCTTAATAACAGATTGTTTAATTAAAGAACAAAGAAGCTGCGATGCAATCGCGAGTATTTCATTTATCTTTTGTTTTCAAATGGATGCTTTTTTTTAACCTCGAAACCTCATGCCAAAGCTTGTAACCGCGAGACGAATCTCGATAAAAGGGGAAGACTCATAAAAGTGTATAAAAATCATGAAACTTTCATGAGTTTGTTCAAATTATATCGCGGTGTTAATTTTTTTTTCCGGTCGATTCTATCAAGATTTCAGTTCTCGTTCTTCGCAACTCATAGATCTGAAATAACGCTTGACATTATTCATACAAGCTCATGACATCAAAATTTTGGTGATGAAAAATGATCATAAATCATTCAAAAAAAAAAATATATATATATTAATAATAATAAAATAAACCAATGAGATATCATTTGTCATTCAACAATGTTTTCGCCTGAAAAAAGTTGCAATTCAAAGATAATTGAAAAAACGATAGTAAAAGATTTTGTTGAACATTTTTGGGACATGAAACATTGGCATATTTTTTAAAATTAATAAAATAAATGATGAGAAAATAACAGAAAGGAAAAAAAAAGTTTGAACTCAATTGAAACGGAGCAGATATTTTTGTCCCTTGTGTACGGTCCGATATGTTCACTTTCCTTCTATCTCTGTAATCTCTAACAGTTTTCAGACTACTAAACACGGCATTGTAGACCCCATGTTGTCCATATGGGGTCAGCAACTCATTGTAAATGGCGATACCGATCAGTAAGTCATCTAATAATACGCTTCACTATAATCATTTATATCTAAATAATATATTATACACATGTAAAAAAAAAGACAATTGACACTGTATCATCTGAGTCATACGATTGTTCCTTCGTCACTGTTTCCTTTTGCACCCGACTATATCTGTGCAAAGTTAGTTATTTAACAACTATCTGTTTTTACTCTGGAACAAATCCGGACTCCCCTGTGACTCAAATCAATTATCCAAAGGCCGACTGTGCCACGGCACCGATCTTGAATTAAAACCTGTCCGGATTTAATCCAAGAGGACTTATATGACTGATGTAAACTTCTGTTAGAAAAATTTATACCGTTTCGTTACCTTTTTTTTATATCTTGTTCGCACAAACAAAAATTCTATTCCACCTGAGATACTGCTCTTACGCTCCCCCTATCTTTCGATTGATAATTTAGACTTTGTCGTTGGTGTTTTTGTTGTTTGGTCGTGTACATTGAGGCAACATTTTAATTGGCTCGTGCTTTTACAGGATCGCGAGGACGCTTTGTTTCAGCAATAGAGGCCATGGATTGTATTTGTCATCTCCCACCGAGATTCATAAGTTTACCGTATCCAGCGAATTTTGGTACGTATACCAATGAAACGACAGGGATCGATATTATAACCGCCCAGCAAAAATGTGTTCCAATGCAAATGTCATAATAACATTATTTTTTATTGTCGACGAAAAAAAAAAAAAAACGTCGACTGGACAGAAAAAAAAAAGATTAAAACCAAATTGAATCAGCCGTCTAAATTCCAATTAGTAAACATGAGAGCAATAAAATGGAAAATATGGCTTTGTGAAAAATCCTGCTGATGAAATTAAGATGATGAATCGGAAATCGTTAGACGGGCGCGTGCATTTTGAAATCGTATATCACGTTTAATGAAATTGTGTTATTGAATTTGTGATCGCAAAATAAAGATAAGCAATGCTCTGATTATCGGCGCAGACGTTATTAATTGACTATAACGCCATATCTGCGAGGTAATTATATTGTGTAAATTTAGTTAATGTTGTGACAGATGATTGGAGTGAGAATTTACATTTGGGTTTGGGAGTACGGTTCCCTTCACAGACACTCACTTGGTCGAAGTTTATTTCATCCGGTTGAAAAGACAAATTCATTTCAAAAATGAACTGAAAATTAAAAGAAATGATGAGTTTATCGACAAACTTTTTAATCAAGTTAAAATCATTGTTATAAGGAAAAAAAAAGAGTGTAATTATTAAGTTATACAAGAGATACAAGTTCTTTTATGATTTTAAAAACAGTTAGAATTCATTTCAGAAACAAGATTATTTATTGACGAGACAGATGAAAAAGGAGGATCATTTATTTATTTTTTTTTATTATTATTATTGATATTTGTCTGGTCTGTAAGCAAGTGATGGATGCTCTGGGAATTCGAAAAGAAAGGAAATAAATTGATAACATTCGAGATAACGCTTAATCTGTAATCCGACGATGGTAGAGTTTTATTGCCGTATGTCACAAAAAGATAGACGTTAAGTTTCTTTTGATTCTTCAAGTACCGTTCGACTTGCAATTTTATCTGTTTTCAAACTTGGCAAATATTTAACAAATTTAAAATATGTCACTGCTAAAGTGGTTCACATTTTTACTATATAAGTATTACATTATTCAAGATGACTGTTTCATTTGAAACGCAAATTTTCCATTTTTAGCAATGGAACAGAATTTACGATTTTGTATTGACACGATATTTGTCTTGCAGCTCTGAGTTGACGGATATGATGGGAGACTTGTTCATCGGAACAGACATGCCAGAACCTCCGAAAGAAGGCTTCTTCAAGGGCTTGTTTGGCGGCGGATCCAGAAGCTTGGACAGAGAAGAACTTTGTAAGATCCTGAAAAACGAAATCAAACTTTTTTAATTTGAAAAAGATTAAGGATAGGGGACCTCTTAAAACGCATAGTGAATGAGTTTTGAACTTTCGGATAAATTTTATCCCGTAATATTAGATTTCTGATTAAAAATTATACACTGAAATACACACATATCCTGTAACATTTCGAAATTCAATTACTGAACTCAAAGTGAAGGATCTTTTTAATAATATCATGAATTTTAATGATTCAAATGAATTTGCTAGGTTCAACGAAATATAACGCAAATAAGAGTATAAAATGGCATACAAAAAATTTCCTTCCTCATATTACACGTACATTTTGAACAGCAAGGAAGGTTATCTTTGATCATTATGATTAGTCCCTTTAAAATTATCTGTACATCTCATTTTACGTACATTTTTGTTCGGGGATTATGAAAATTTCTAGAGGATCATGTCTGCCCTCATTTTCAATGTGCGCATCATTATTACGTTATATCGGGTATAATATTACCTTAGCTGAAAATCCTGAACAAAATCGATTCTCATTTTTGAGTGTCAATTTTCTGTAAAAGCTGTACACCTTAAACTTACGTAACTTTACACTTTAAACTTTTTGTAATCTGTTATTATAAATTTACTAATACAAACGCATCTATAGCCAATTTTTTTTAAAATGTATCTATTTCTAAACTGAAAAAGTCATATGGAGTAATTTCCTAGACAGACATTAACAATATATTACAGAATCAGCCATAAAATGTTAAAATTATTATAATCAATTACATTTGAAATATGCAATTTTTACTGTACTGCATGTGAGACCTTGGAGTAATTTAATTTGTTTTTTTTTTTTGTTATTTCAAATTTTGTTTTATATGAATATTAAAATTTTATTGAATTTCAGTTGGGGAATCGAGTGGCCGTGCTTCAAAATCAGTGGCGAAGCACATACCTGGACCGAACGCTGGCACGGAGGCTACGCGTGAGCGTGTAGCAGGCGTCACCGGAGAAATAAGCAGAGCTCACGAGATGGTGGTGGAACGTGGTGAAAAGCTGTCTCAATTGGAAGAGCGAACGGCACGCATGATGTCCGAGGCGGAGAACTTTTCGTCATCGGCTCACGGACTGATGCTCAAATATAAAGACAAAAAGTGGTATCAGATATGAGACTCCCGATCTCTTAAATTCGTCAGGGTCTTTCAAGTATGGTAGAACTTATATCCTATCAGAAATTAGAGGTTCTTATTTCATCTGTGAGTTCTGTTGTAAAACAACCAAAAGCAAGAAAGAAAAAAACACAAAATTAAAAAAGAAAAATACAAAAATACCAAAAAAAAAGAGAAAGAAGAGCATATATATATACATTCTATACATAAATACAAATATATATATATATGAAAGAATTTTAGAGATGTAAGTCCTTCACGCACACCGACAAATAAAATTTCTTGTATCTTTGCGGGCGTGTGCACGTCAACAAAAAGTAAAATAAAGTAAAAACAAACAGATAACAATGATACCTATAAGATTAAACGATGAAAAATTGTTTTAAGATTGAGACAAAGGAGCAAAGAGAGTCTACGCGCACACGGTTTTAAAACTAAAGTTATGGGTGGTTGTGAGATGTTATTAAGGAAGTCGAAAAGAACTGAGAACGAGCACAGTGCTTTGATATCGGCAGATTGTATTTAATATTAATGAAGCAAACAAAAAAAATCATATACATATGCAGAGAAATACGTGTGTATAAAAAAAATTCATATATGCGTATATTGTTTAACGTATAAAAATAACACACAGACACGCACACACTCACACACTTAGATAAAAGAAAAAACAAAGTGAACGTTTAAGCAAAAGTGAAGACAAAAGTGCGTCGTGGTTTCAAAACGCAGAGGCGGGTTATACATATATAAATATAATTACAAGTCAAAATAAGGACAAATGTAACAATATACATATTTGTGCAGGTAATGCGAAAAACAACAAAACACTCGTGCAATGAAGAGAAACGCAGTTAGTTCAATTTACAAAGTAAAAAAAATCATGATGAGGAAAAAAATTTACAAGTCAATATGAAGAGGCATTGTTTTATATATATTTAGCCCCATATTCTTTGAGATGCGTTAATTCATTCGGACGTCCTGTGAGCATTACGAATCTTCGACGATGCCTCCAGATGGCGCTCGAGACAGCGCCACCTGGCGTCGATCGCCGGCAATTTCTAGAATAATTTCCAATTCCATTTGTGAGGATAGAGAAAAACCGAATCGTGGGATTTTGTAGGATCGTGCGACTAGCATATTGAAAATCTGCGATTAGCCAAAAGATGGTCAAACTTCGATGGATCTCAGCAGTGACGCCACTCCGAATGTATTGACAATAATTGCACTTCATAGTTCCCAGGGGTCGTTATAGATAAGATTCGAAGTTTGTTGGTTACGTTGTGAGAATTAGTTCGCAACAAGCGACGATACTTAAAAAAACTGGAGTTTCACAAACGTGGTGAAATGAAATATAAAAAACAAACAGACGAGTAAAAGATTACTATTAATAATTGATAATAAAATGATTGGTACGCCGCGCGGAGAGAAGTAGTTATTTCAAGGCATAGTTATCGCTAGACACGTTATGTATATATTTAAAAAAAAAGCAGTATCAACCTAGTAGAGACAAGAAAAAAATAATAATATTAATTAATAATAATAAATATTAATAATTATTATAATTATAATTATGATAATAAAAGGAAAATAATGAAACGAGCAGCAGTTGTGGAGCGCATTTTTCTGCGAGAATGTGGTGCAAGTTACGCCTCTGCAGCGTCGATGATGAATTCAATCGAACGATATTTTCACGTTTTGTTTCATTTCCTATTTCCGTTTTCGAATCGCTGTGCGAATGATTGTTTCAGCCGTTGACATTTTATTCGAAATAGTCATCGCGTTTGCCTCTGTACATTATAATTTCAACTACATATCAAACGAAAATCACAAAAGCCGAAAATATCGCAGAATCTATGAGATGTTAAACATACTGTATATTGTTTATTCACTGTTCGCAAATGAAAACAAAAACTGTTATTTATATCACAGGAGGATAAGTCGAGAATGTGGGTGGATCGAAAGTTTTAGTTTTAAGTTTGTTTTTTTGTTCACTTTCGCATCCTGACTTGTTAATTGGAAAAAAAAGTCTATAATGAATGTACTATATCAACTGTATATAAGTTGTAAATTTTATTTATGCCTTTCACATTCAGTTGTTTGAGAATCTTTTTGTTTTTCATTACTTGAAAACACTGATTTTGTAATTTCAAAACCGGAGTCAAGTGTGTTGCGACGTTGGAATTTGATTGGATTGATCAGGGCTCTGAATGACCGTACTGCTTCCATAGCAATAACACAAAAAAATGTATAGTCGATGTTACAACAGTATAGTTGTCAGTACTTAACAAAGCAAGACAATTAGAGTGCATTTTTCAAGTTTATTAAATGTTATAATTTAAGGTATAAATTTTCTTGAAACGATATATTCTATTCAATAAAGAGGAGAACAGACAAGAACAACAACTTTGTCCATTTTAATTGTACCATAGAGAGTGAACATAAATAGTACAAATTTTGATGCGAATTCAAGCTGCTCGGGGATTGGTGTTTTATCCGTGGATTAAAAGAACGAACAATTAGGAGTTTTAAAGAGTCGCGCGTTTTAGCAAGCAAGGCCAACCCCGTGACGCATCCTATTAAAGGCAGATAGACGGTCAAGTGTATTAAAAAGGGAGACATACGTTGGTGTGGTCGCGATAAATTACGGAAGTTCAAAATATTTTGAACATTTAGTTTTAGCAGGAAGAGAAAGGTCGTGCCATTTCGATAAGGCGCGAGACCACTTGTCATCAAACAAAAGAAAGAACAATGATAAATATTTAATAAATGAGATATAAAAAAGGAACAAAACAAGAGGAACAAAATTACACAGGATACTTGGCGCGACGTTGCGTCGCTTTTTGGAACCAAGCCATTGTGCAATTGTATCTGCAAATGATCAGATTACGTATAATAATAATAAAAATAATAATAATTATAATAAGTATATATACATAAAAAAATGAGTATATATATATATGAATGATATGAAATAAACAAATGACGAACAAAAGAAGTACATATAAATAAAGAGATAAAGAAAGGTACTAAAGTATATAAACGATGAATATCAAATGAAAGCCCGAGTAAATTTATACGCGATTTCGTTGGTAGTATTGGGCTGGTGCGTTTGGCGCGGGCCCAATCTTGCGAACGAAATTTTAAACATAGCCGTCAACGCACGTTGATTGACACGACTAATATTTTCGATTTATACTACATAATTACGATCAAGTAAAGGTTCTTGTTTTTAAAGGGGTACAATTCAGAGAGATCACCTTACTGTCAAAGTACTGCCTCAACGACAGACTGTATCTTGGCTCTGGATAATAAATGAGTTTGAAATGAATGTAATAATCCTGGTTGGTACTTTTTCTTATTTTTATTTAACCATCTTTTTCTATGCTTTTAACTTTGGTATTCAAGAAGTTTCAAATTAATTTACGAACAAATTGATTATTGTTTGTCGCTATTTGTGCAGTTCAAAAATAGTTGAATGAATTTCATATATTTAAGCCAATGTCCCAGATTTAACAGGTAAAAATACGATTCACTTAATGAGTTAATTATGATTTTATTCATCTCTTGATAAAAGTCTGCAACTGAATAAGCAGGTAAGTTGAAATTGAAATAAAAAATGCACACGAAATTAAAAGGCGAGGAAATTGATAAGACGTGAATTATGACAATAAATAACTTTTAATAATTTAACTTGTGATTTCTATACATTTTCATCATGTTATAAAATACAAGTTTTCTTATCGATTTGTGATATTCTTAAAATGAAGAATTAGTTGGCCGTCGTTTTGAACGGCAGATTGTTAAGACCTTAGCCTGTATTAAAAAAGAACTATTAAAAACTACGCGAGAACAAAAGCCTCAGCTCGAAACGTCAAATATACATGGTATACATTGTTTCTGGTCTTGTAGAAAACACAAAATGTTTTCGCGTCCAATCTGCCGGTGGCCAGACGCTAATCGACCGAGCCAGATGATGATATATTGGCAGTATTATACAGCTCGGTCAGTTTACTGATAGACGTTACATTTACACATTTACAGACCTAATAATTAATTTTTACGTCTCTAATATAGAGACTGTATTATTGTTAATAAGTCAAAAATTATGCGTCGAACAAAGTCTCGTTGGAAAAGGACGAAACTCTGTTCCAATCTTGAATTGCTCTTTTAATCTCATTTTCAAATCATCCCTAGATATTTTATTCAATACACGGGCTTTTTAAAATACATCTAGTTAACACTCTTCTCAACCGTAGTTTCAAATTTGTCTGTGCTCTTATTCTGTTATTGAAATTAGAATAAGTAGATAAAAGTCGGAGACAAAATTTAACGCCACCAACATTAGGCAAATCCAAAAAACACATTTCTGTTCAAGCCATAAATAATATTGCAATAATAATTATTGCATCAACGATTCATTGAGATATGTCGTTTTGTTTTCATTAAAAAACTTGGTTGAGACTTCGTTAAAAATAGTATTTTCGCGTTTAAAATTTATTTACAATTCATCTGACAATGATCTGCTAATAATTCGACATTCTTGGAACTTGAAACCGCGAGATTTGTCATACTTCATGCTATTTTACAATGTAGTTACAAAATATGGTTGCTCGGTGTAACACATTTGTTTGTTTCTGTCTCTACGCATTTTTTGTCCCTTTGTACAAACAATTTACAATTCATCGCATGAAACTTGCGCAAACATTCGGAATTGTCGTTTGATATTAACAGTGCGTTTGTAAATTTCGCTTAAATTCAATTGTCGGCAAACATAATTTCAATTAGGGTTTAATTCGTTTCTGTACAAAATGTATTGCCTTGGACAACGATTTAGCATCAAAGAGTTGACATTGTTCAATGAAATTTTCGTCTTTGAAAATGCAGATTCCATAATAATAAAAAAAGAACATCGCGTACAAAAATTTGTTACCGTACCTAAATAAAATCGTATACGTATTCGAGAACTATTATCGTGCCTCAAAATGTTTCTCAACTTTCTCGGTTGTTAATACTTTTTTTTTTGTTGAAACTGATGTGTAAACTGCAGTTGAAAACTCGTTTAAAATTGATGATTGATGACAAGATAAAATTATGTAATAACATAAATGATCATTTATGCTTGACTGTTTGTATTTGAACTCGTCGACGGTATAAAAAGCGAATAAATTAGTGGATATTCAATAAATTAGTCGAAGTTGATCTGATCTTGTGTGCAATAAATAACCTACTTTAACATATCAAGGGTCGCACCAACGATCCGATGTTGCTTCCTCCCCTTCTAGTGAGTAGAAGAGAAAGTATAATAATTAATACTCAGTTTCAACAAAAACAAAACTTGCATAGCGAAAACGCACAATTCGAGACACAAACAAGAAAGACGGAGGAGACACACGAATAGCAAATACTATCATTACAAAAAAATAATAATTTATCTAAGTCTTGAGGCAATTTCGCAGTTTGTAATTTCAAATTCATTTAAACTTGGCGTCACTTCAATAATTCAACAAAATACAATTTCACAAACATCAACCAATTTTTATCCTAAATTTGACGAAATCTTTTTCATATACTTTCTCAACACGTGTTTAAAGCATAAACCAAATTATTATAAACGCCATTATAATTTCAATAATCCCATCAAAGTTTGTGAAACCAAAATTTGATTAAATCATCATAGTTTAACAGTTACAATGTTACAACAGTCGGTTAACAATTTTAAGACTAACACTACGATCAATATAAAAATTAATATTACATTTTCATTCACTTTAAACAAGTCTACTTGTATTAGTCTTAAAACTGTCATCAACCCTTAGTCATTACCTGGACAAAAAACATGTGTTATCATGTTTGATATTCATGCAGCCACTTGTCATGGTAACATACATTCATTTTTATCAATACATTTTTTGTCTCGGCAATTTGTACGATAAGTTTCACATACCACTAAAAAAAAAAAATAATAATCTCAAGATTATCAAAACTATAATAACGCTTACAAAATAACATACAACAATAAATTTATACCGATAACTATGTGACGCCAAAAGTTCATTATCTTCAAACATTTGCCCTACACCCAGTCAGAAAAACGTCATTTTCAAACCTACAATCGAAACATACAAATTCAAGTCCCAATTTTTGACAGAACACCAGCTGCTCTAATTGTAGATTCTAATTGACACGTCCATATCCTTTATTCAGAACGTGTACGGGTATTCTTTGCAGTACTTCTGCAACGCCTCCGGCAGCTGAACGGTATTGAGTTGGTATTTGTTGATGCTCAGTCTGGCCAAGTGTGTGAGGGAGGGCACTCTTTTGTACACCGGTCTATCGCTCAAGTAGATCTGATTGAACCGCCTTTTGTTGTAGTCGACCCAGACGACATTCCGGCCCGTCTCGGTTGTTTTCGAGTACTCAATGTAGTACTTAATCAGCTGCAGGACGCACTTGAAGAACGGCACCTCGAACGTGAGGTGGTTCTCCGAATCGAGACGGTACTGTCCCATGACACAGACGATCCTGATCGACGTTGGCCCAGTCTTCGTCTGCACGGAGATGGCAAAATCGTATTTCGAGTTTTGACTATTTCGCAGAATCCACTGGCCGTACTCGGCGTTCCGCAGGATCTCCGTGCTCTCCTGCCAGCTCACGTCCTCATAGTAAAAGGGGCAGTTGTCGAGCACGGTTTTCATCTCCTTGACGTACCTGTCGACCTCGAGACGGTTTTTGAGTTTCATGATGTTCCGCAGAAACGACGGGTTCATGTCCTCCTCGAACGCCATCGGCTCGCGGGCCGACAAGTTTACGATGCCGCCACCGTGGAAGTTGCTGCTGCCGCAGCCCGTGTGGAACAGCGACGACGGACTGTCCGTGTAAGGAGGCGGGGGAGACCTCGCGCGAGGCGAAGGTACCTGCTGTTGCTGAGCAGGGGGCGATGTCCGGGTCGCTGTGATGTTCACCGAACATTGGTTCACGTTCGCAGGCAGATGCAACGTCGCGTTCACGCGGATCTCCTGCGAACTGTCCCGCGTCGACTCGTCCAGATTGATCTGCGTTCCTACACTGCGGAGAGACCTCGCAGGAGTCGGCGTCATTGATATCGTGGGTGCGGAAATTTCATTCTTCTGAAACAGAGAGAATACAAAAATTATAACATCTCAATGTACAATAATTACAATTTGTATATTACGTTACGAATGGTAAAACAGTATTATAACTACCAAATCAATTTTGTAGCTTTAAGTATTGTTACTTTCAAATTTACAATAGAATGAAAATTGAATTTTGTACAATTGGTTGTACTATTGTATTACTGACTGCGGTTGTAATAGTACATTACTTATTAATACTAATATATTATTTACAAATTATGACTTTTGAAATGTTTGAGCTGAAACTATTTGAGTTGAAGAATCCTAGTTTTCTCTATCGCAATCAATAACAACATTCCGATGTCAAAAATTTCCCTCTTCCCTGAGCTCGAAACCACAAGTTATATACTGATGTTGTTTCCACGTAACACGTCGGTACTTACAAAGAAACAATTACGCGGAAAATTATATTGATTATGAAAAGCAGCAGTCGCTCTATGATACGTCCGCGCTTGTTCTCAATGAAAGGACTACTGTTAATTTTCTCACTCCGACGCAAAGACTATAAATAAAAAAAAAAATGATTTGCACGAAAGAAAAAGTCTTAGAACCGCGCTCCACTCGGTGACTTTTCTATTGCGGTGTAATTGAGGATACCTAATTGCGCGCAGTCAGGCCGATTTAAAACTTTCATGAGCTGAAAATCGAACTTGACTTGACTCATCTTTGTCTCTTGGAAGTCAATTGAATTGTTCGCGGTAATTATTTCTTTGATGTGCCGTGCAGTTTTTTTAATTACTCCTTTTTTCTATTCTCAACTCAAGCAGTTCAAGGAAAACGCACAATCCGAACTATTCGCGGAATTTTCATCTCAAACGTTTTGTTTCAAGCTTTCAATTATGAAACGTTTGTTTGTCATTTGACTTTTCAATTTTGTCTTTCAACTCTGACTGATGATATTAAATAATCAACTACTAACAATTCCGCTACGCATGTGCCACGTTGCAGGGACGTTCTGTGCCCTATCTTGGTGGTACAACTCCTCTTCTGGATTCTGGTCGAACTCGCTGTGCTCGGACGTGCACTCGTGATCGCTGCACTCGGATCCGGTGAACTCGACGGCGCTGACTTCGGACTCGCTTTGCGGGTCACACTGTTCCATCTCGATGGGAGAGGTCGTCTCGTCCTTGGCGATACTGTCATCAAAAACGAACGATGCTCCAACGTCAATCCGGGGCACTTTAACCCGGACCACCTCGTCGTCTCGGATAAATATATCATTGATATTTTTGATGGTCACGCAGCCGCCAGTCATGCTTATGACCTTGCACTGCTCGATCTTCATTGAGGTCGGGCTGATTTGGGTGAAGTAACACTCGCGCATCGAGGACAGCTGCAGCTTCGTGCTCTTCTCCTCGCACAGGTAGCTTGGATCAAATGTTTGATTGCTGCTCGGTGGCTTCAGTTCGTGCATCGTGATCTTCTCTGCCGAAAAATTCGATGTTTCGTCAGAACCACCTCGGCCTTGTCCTTATCCTTAACCGCACCGACTTCATTTCCTGCAAAACACAATTTTTCATCAGTCCAACTCATATGTAACAACAAATTTACAATTTTATGTAATAAAATTATATTTCAACCAGTAATTGTAATTCGGGATGATTGTGACACTGAAATGAGTGTGCTATTTTGTATGAAAAAAAAAGGAGTTGAAGATGTTTGATTGAAGATAAAAATTTTAATTGAAGGTAATTAAAAGGACTAAGAAAAAAGAGTCACATATTAGCCCATTTAAATTCATACTGTTTTCAGTGATTATTATAATGAATTACAAGTTGTTCTTTGAAATTTTATCTTTCGATCAAACTTCAGTTTCTCAGATCTTGTGTAACGAGGTTTTAAAAAGTTCTTGCAAAAAGTCAACCGGAGTTGAGATTGAGTTTAAACGAACGGTAATGTGAGAAATGATTGATGAGACAATTTTTCAATACTTTTGTTTTGTTTCGTTTTTTTTTCGTCGAAGCAAATTGCGAACGATCGTTAGTTGAAAAAAAATTTCATATAAAGTCGGATTCCGCGAACTTCTGATATCATCTGTCGGTTTTCATCGGAGATACGTCTTTGCTAGCTGAGAGACAAAAGACGGAAGCGGATACCGATTATTTCAATTCAAATAAAGCGCCTTAACAAGGCCGGTTCGGGTTTATTATAATTGGCGCTTCTTGATTAATAACAAAAGACACGGTCTGGACACTTTTATTACTTGACTTTCCAGGGAACTTCATAAAGACGAACAAAATCATATTTCTCATCGTTTATAATTTAAATCTCAAGTCAAGTTTAAATTCTTCATAATGATAAAACGACGAAAACAAACCGAGTCTTAAATTATCCAACATTGTTCCCTACAGCTGAATGCTTGATTTTACGAAAATTAATTTTAATGTTTTGTCTTTTGTTTCCAACTTGTTAATGCATTCATGAAATTAGTATTTAAAATTTGCACATGTTATTCAGTTGTGGTTCGACCAAATGATGTCAACAATTTTATCCACTTGTTGTTCGTAAATAATTGACGGATGAAATTTAATGGACAAAAAATGAATAAAATAGCGGAAAGGGTTGGAAACAATAGATCAATATCAGAGCCCGGCATTTGGAAGCAATTAAGATAAGTGTAAAAAAAAGGTTAAATGAAAAGATGAGTTGAAATAACCTATTTGGGATACGCTTCTCAGAATGTCTCTATTGACAGCGAGTCAACACGCACGATCCAGGACACGCGAGGGCGTCGTCTTTCAAGCGTCTTATCGGCGTTATCTCGCAAGTTTCACGGATTCGATGCACGTGCGTCGGGACTCTTTTTTTTCCTCTCCCCGTCTCTTTTAGCTCGCGTCCGCTGTTTCTTGTTATTGTCAGCCGCCTTTTATCTGCACTTGGTTGCGTGTTTGACAACAAAAGACGAGTTGTCGCAGGATCCAGTTTCTGTCACTTCTCGTACTAATTGTTGTGCTCTTGTGTTATGTTTTCGAAAGCTGCTGCTAAACAGCGTGGATAATGATACGAGCGAAAATTAAACGCAGATTCAGAAAGCCATGTTTTTAGTTGTTAAAACGTAATTGCTTCATTTACAGAGCCGTTAAATTATTGCAATCAGGATTGTAACAAAACATCCAGGGTGCATGGCAAAGTGAGAAAGAGAGAGAAAGAGAAAGAGTGGGGGGGGGGGAGTGCGCGCAAAGGCTTGAAAAATTGTGGAATCATCGCGTAGACAGTTCCGAGAGATCAAAATTAAAACAATTCGTGGAAACGAGATAAAAAAAGACAAGAATCTTATTCGTCATAATCTTTAATTTATTAGTTCGCGAAGCCGCGTTATTTTCCAGTCCGTCTGTACGCCAAAATTTCGTTCTCGGAAATTGACAAAATAAATGAAAAAATTACATTTCGATGGAGATTAGCAATTCTGATGGATCTGATAAGCGAGAGAGAGACGAAAAAAAAGGTGGGCAAAAAGTGCGTAATCCTTTAAAAAGCAGACGTCAGATGAGATCTGAAAAATTTCAGCGTTGGAAAGCGTGTTGAATTCGTGTCAAGATTTAATAATAAACCTATACAAATATTTTTGTTATGAATGTATTATTTTATTCCGTTGAAAAAGCGAAAAAAAAATTGTGACGGAGAATGAACAGAGAACGTGTGTTAAATAATTGCTGAGAGATAAGAATGAAAAGAGGAACCGTTAGGATCGTAGTAGTACGATTTCATTCGTAGAATAAATGCGCGACGAGAATGATTGCCGGCATAAATTAAGAGTGCTCAGTAACGCCAATTAAATTAACGAGTAACTGCGAGCGTGAAACGTTCTCCTTACGAGAAACCTTTTCGATATTCCAACCGTGATCTTCAATTCACTTTCGCAAAAGTTTTATTCCGAAGAGAGAGAAAAAAACGAATTTGGTATTCCAATTAAATTTTCAGTATTCAATTTCGTAATTAGGCTGAATAAAACAAACACCATCTTCGAAATTAAACAAACATAAACAATATTAAACGAAAATAAGATTTTTCAAATTATGAATTTTGAATAAGAAAAAAACCGTTAAAACGAATTTGATACGAAAATATAATTTGAATTTTGTATTATGCAGTAGCGCCACCTATAATTGGGTACGAAAACATATATTTTCGCGAAATACAACAACGCCCTCTATAACGCGGTTGCACAATTTCCATGATAATTTGCAACTGTTTAGACAGACAACAATAAACAATTTTGGTAACGCCAATGTTTGTTGGCATGTTTTTTTAAATTCTCGCCAAAACAACAAAGTGTTGTTGATGTTTGTGAATGTTATAGTTTGTTCAATAAGTTAAACATTCCTGGTCATTGTTACGTTTAGTCATCATCATACCGATTATTCACACACTTTTCTATGTTAATTTTCAATTCCCGCGTGTTTTTGGCGAATCGACGCCATGACGTCGCCAAGAGGGAACGGACAACGGACGAAACGGCCAGTTTTCCGCGGGACGCCGAAGGGGTCGGACACTGGGAAGCTGGGAACTCGCGTCTTCAAAGTTGAATGATTTTTCAGAGCAAACCGTACTAATAGGTAATTCTACATCACGAATCTTCTCATTTATCTACCGACAACGATCCTAGTTAATTAAATTCAACTAATTTAACTTATTTCATGTCAATTATGTAAAATGAAATATGATCTCGGTGAAATTCAAAATGGCGACAAAAAAAAGGTAAAGTTGAACATTCCCGGTTGTTGTTATTGTTGATTTATCGTCCAAAATTAGATTGTTCAAAGTTTTTTTGATTTTAATTTTCAGTTCGTATTTCGCGAATGGACGTCATGATGTCATCGGGAGGTATGGTCAGTTTTCTGCGGAACGCCGCAGGGGTCAGACGCAGAACGCTCGCGTCCTCAGATTTGATTTTTTTACAGGGCAAAAGGTACCATTACATGATTCTCCTTATTCAGAATTCCACCATAATGCCAGTTGATTGAATTGAAACAATGTAATTTATTTCGTGTGCAATTTGTATGATTGAATATGATTTTGATGGAAAACAAATATGGCGGCAAACAAAAAGCATAATCCGAATTAAAGAACGTTCCGCGAACCGGCCGGTTTCACTGCGATTAACCAATACTTGAAAGAGAATTTTATGCAAATTGTTCCGGAAACTTTGGCCAGCATTTCCCCGAACCGAGTTACATTCGCACGGCCGCGTGAGGAAACGCGCGTGACACCGGCGTATAAATTATTTTTCACATAGACGGTTGCAGGGCACGATTAAAAAGAAAAATGACATTATGCAATGCTCAGCTCGTTTCTACATCGCAGATATATAAGGAAACCCGCGATAATCACCTTTATTTATCATCGATTTATAATTCACAACAATTAAAACAATTAAACGAATAAGTTACGTTTTGATTGGCGTTTCGACATTACAAATTGCGGTTAATGATTGGTCAGTTGTTTTTTTGCTTTCGAATCATAAACTAAAAAAAACTGGCCGAAACAAACAAACAATAATTATAATTTTGTCGGTAAAAAAGGTATCGATAGGGGAACACAAATGGTTTTCGAGTAATATACAGTTGGTGTTTCTAAGAATGGACCAGTTTGGCGATGGAAAGGAAAAAAAGGTAAGAAAAAAGTGAACGAAAGACAGAGATATGCGAAAGCGACAAGATGTGACGTAACGCACGGTTTCATATACGTATGATATAATATTTAATTGACGTTGGCGCGAATTCGCGACACTGCGCATGCGTCCGGCAGGCGGTGGCGGGTTTCCGGGAAAAGTGCATTTACGTTTATCGGAACTATGCGTTTTATCGGCATTCAAGGCAAATTGGATACCGATGATTGGCAATTCTACGTCCCTGAACAGTGACACGTGTTTACGTGTCTCGCTCTGTTTTGTATACACATACATACGTGTTGACACGCATGGCAGAGCGCCAATTTCGTTACCAATTTTGTTTTGCGAGTAGGATGATTAGTATTGTTTAATTGAATAGTCATCTCTTATATAAACTTTTTTCCTCGTATGTTATTTCGAAACAAATGTTGTTGTGGTGAGAAAACCAATTCGGGCTAGACCCTTTTAACCTAATTTTGTCCCCTCTTCATTAAAAACAACGCAATATTGTGCTACTCAAACAAATTCTGTTTATAGTTCATTTCAACAAAAACATCCAACGTTTTTTATTCAAATATTTTATTAAGTTAATATCTTTTTTTTTTTTGTTTG
>JAAMPD010000497.1:0-48912 GCA_025266255.1 Trissolcus basalis | reverse complement strand
ATTATATACTTGTATATCTAGTGTAGTTTTTTTTTTTTCTAGTTGTACATGCAAAGTCGCAGTAATACACACATAACCTTTTGTGTGGTTAATTAGTTATTTCAAAGTTTCTTCTACTTTTTACACGGTAATTTTATATTTTTTAATATCCGGAAATATCAACAATGATTTCGTTACAAATTTTGGCATAAGATTTTGACCAATTTATTTATTTTTGTATGAAAAGTCAGTCGTCAGTTGCAAACCGCAGTAATTGGTACATTTACCCTATAGATAAATATATATTTTGATATTGCTTTATCAATTTATTTGGTGTTTTAATGTTCATTTACCTATATGAATATATGTTTACATATATATATGTGTGTAAAACTTATATATGTTTACATTTTCTTGAATGTCAGTAAATGAAATTGCATATTTTTGTATGTTTTTTACTTTTCTAAAATGACATTTTTTATAATACTTGTTTTATCGAAGTTGATTGTTTGTTTCAGGTAACCAATGAAGTAGATACAAGAAATTTTGAAAATTATCCCGTTGATAATGATGATCCACCAGATGAATATTCTGGATGGGATATGAGTTTTTAAAATTAGAGATGAGAGAGAGAGAAAGTCACGAGTTGAAGAATAAAATTAATTTTGAAAAAATATCTTAACTTAATTTATAAACAATTATGTTAAAGAAACATAAAATCTCTTTTGTTTGATTTTCTATACAATAATTACGTTTGCATTTTTCTGGTTATATTTTTGTGTGACTTTTTACGTTTATTCTTATCTCATCTCACTAATAAACATATGTCAAGGAATGCAGCTGGTTTATATGGAAAAATAAGAAATAAAATCTTAATTAACAATTTATTTTGACTGTAAACATTTTGTGTAAGCTTTCTGTAACTGCTTTGCAAAAATATATGCAAATCCAACTCCTCATTATTTATCCTACATATATTAACACAAGTAATATAATTTTCAAAATTTGAATAAATCTTTATAAATTAAATCTTTAACCATTTTTTCGATACGTGTTTTAGCTTAGACAAACATTGTTTCACAAAAATCCAATCTAAATTCTAAAACCGATGTACTCACTTAGTTGTTTGATTTGTTTTGAAATGTCATTTGAACAATTATACTACTTTGAGTTTTTTGCATTCAAAAATACCGGAACAGAGGCTGTCATCTCTGGAACAACTGGACGTTGACCCTAACCTTTTCCGAACGGTAAAGTGGCGCCACCCAATCTAATTAGTTAACGAAAAGAAACGCGAACCGAACCAATTCTCTGGGGTTCTCCGTTCCATTACTTGCATTCCTCATAATTATTGTTGCGCGAGCGCGATGGGTGTCGGGCCTACACATAAAATCAAGCTTGATCCGAACAGATCTGAATGAAGTGTGAAAAAGCAAGAAAGGCTGTGAGCAGATTCGCCGCCGATGTTGTGAGATCAGGGGCATGCACACAACTGGTCAAACGCTAGACAGAAAATCGCGCAAACGAGCCGTTACAAATAAGGCGCTGATTCGGCCGCACCCAACGGATCTGAGGCAGGTTAAACTGGTGACACTCAAGTCCGGCGTTAAATTCTTTCTGTCAACATGACGGAAGTTTATAGTTTTGACGTTGACGCGATTACTCGTCACGCCTGGAATAAGGATAGAACTGGTTTGTACCGTCAATAATTACTCATCGACAAATATTATTCACCTCAAATTGTTTCACTATTTTCTTATCTATAAAATTTCATAGTCAACGAAACTAGAATATTTCTCGAAATATTAATAGGAACATCAATTTAGCTAATTTCTAGAAATCATTAGTATCTTTTTTTAATTACAGATCTTTCATCTAAGTTTCAAAATATACACATTTATTAACTGTTCAAAGATTTTATATATATTAATAAAAATGTAGTTGTTTGAGAGCAAAAGCAGCTAACTCCATTCTTAAATTTCAAAACACGTAAATGTTCAAATGTTAAAGCTGACGATACCCTATTTGTCTGAATATTGAATATTTTTATTAATTTCAAAAATTAACTCATAAATATGTTTTTATTACATGTAATTCATAGATGAATGTATAAATGTATTTATAAATACAATTTGAAGCATTAAATTGATGTTTAAAAATTTTAAATAATGATTATGTTTAATTAATAATTATTAAATTTATTTTGACAGTTTTAGCAATAAAAAATCAAAATAATTTTTATGAGTCAAAGAAAGTTGTACAGTTGCAATTTTTTTGTATGAAATGTTTTGTTTTCAGAAGTGGCACTGTGCCCAAATAGCAATGAAGTTCATATCTATAGACGACAGGGTGCAAACTGGAAATTATTGGAAATGTTAAATGCACATGATCAAAAAGTAGATGGGCATTGATTGGGCACCAAAAACCAATCGCATTGTTACATGTGCTGCTGACAAAAACGCATACGTTTGGTCGTTAGACAACGAAAAAAAGTGGGTGCCTGCATTGGTTTACCTGCGAACAAATCGAGCTGCAACGTGTGTCAAATGGTCCCCAGAGGGTAATTCTTGATTTCCAAAAATGAATGATCAATTGAATCATCTTGCATCTCAAACTCGAGTTTAATATTTTTTTAATGTTTTCTAGAAAATAAATTTGCCGTTGGTTCCGGGGACAAAGTCGTATCTGTTTGCTGTTTTTCACTGGAGAACAATTGGTGGACGTCGAAACACATTAAAAAGCCACTGAGATCCACAGTGACTAGTATCGATTGGCACCCGAACAATAAAATTCTCGTTGCTGGTTCAACAGATTATAAAATACGTGTATTCGGTGCTTACATTGAGAATGTCGAGGATCCGCCAGGAGAAACTACTTGGGGGAACAGTTCTGCCTTCGGAGCACTGCTCGCTGAATTTTGTAACTCACCGATGGGAGGTAGTCAACAAATTGATTAATTAAATTTGAATAATTTGAATGTATGGCAAATTTCGTGGTGACTAACGGATTCTTTGTTTTACAATTCAATTAGGCGGATGGGTGCACTCTGTAGCATTTAGTCCTTGTGGCAAAAAGATCTGCTGGGTCGGACACAATTCGTCAGTTTGCGTAGCTGACTCCACTAAAGATAATGCCGTTGTACGATTGTTCACTGAACATCTACCATTTTTGAGTTGCGTTTGGGTTGGACCGAATTCAATTATCACCGCGGTAATTATAATAACTGATTTATGATCTTTTGTTTGATGATTGATGACTGATGATTTACGATATATTTGTTTGCAATTGCCAATTTTCGTACTGATATTAAATTGGTTAAAATTGAAAATTTGTAGGGTCACAGTTGTCTGCCGATGCTCTACTGCATTGACGACAATGGTCAGCTCTACTTTGCATCAAAGTTGGACACTACGCAAAAACGAGAAGCCGCCGGGCTGACGGCGATGCTGAAATTCCAGTCGTTGGATCGTCAGGCGAGAACTGAAACCAACGACAGTATATTACACAGCATACACCAAAACACCATCACTTGCGTACGAACACTTTCTGATAACAAGTCAGAGTACAGCAGACACTGTAGCACAAGCAGTTTAGATGGTCAACTTGTTGTTTGGGATTTAAAGGTAATTACTAAATCATATTTATTTTTGTCCGTTTGGTAAAACTACTGAAAAATATGGATTTACATTTACATTTAACAAATCTAAATAATTGTTCTCCGACGTTTGTTCCAGTTATTGGAGAACTCTATTGCTGGTTTGAAGATTATCTGAACAGTTGAAGCTTGAAACACTGTCAAAGTCATCGGAGAGAGAAAGAGAGCGCACTGTTATGTCAATTTCACTAACAGCCAACTCTTAACATTACCCCTTTTACATTTTAATTACTCTGTTTATTCGATTAATTGCTCTGTTTGTACAAAACACAGTACTTGTACCACATGATTATTCCTTCTCGACCAGTGATTACACGCGACAGAAAAGGAACAACGTAAATTGTTTTTTATATTTTTGTTATCATGCGATTCTTCAATACAATTTTCAATGTACCTTTTGTACAATCGTTATAAACAAAGACTAATAAAATAGATACGAAGGAGCAAGAAGTACTTTGAATACATAATTTGTAGCTTTTAATGATTGAAAATTAAGTTAAGCGAAATGTCGAAAGTTTGGATGCAAATAAGGCAGTGATAATAAAAAAACAAAAAATGGGTGAAAAAAAAATTGTGACAGGGGTGGAGGGCAGATCGCGTGGCGTGAAAAAAGCACGAAAGGAAGAAAAAGAGCGCGCAGCCTGGCATTGAGAAAAGCTGGGAAGATAGGCGGGGGTGGCGCGATATCGATTGAGCAGCGTCATATCAACCCCCATGTTGCGCAACTGTGAGCGCAAGCTCCGCAAAGACTCCCCTCGGGTGAAGTGATGGTCGGGCGCGCGCGCGTCCACATAAACATCCAACTGAATAGTCGGAGCACTGTTTCTCGTGGCGATAGCCCAGTTTGACAGTCGACCGAGAAACTTGGCCTAACTCGCGTGTACACATTTGGTCGGACTTTGAAGCGTTCGTCCGGTGCAGAGGCATAGTGACGAATTATCGATTGGCCGCGCGCAAGCGAGTGCTCCTTTCAAGTCTGAAGGATGTTGTAATGTTGTAGAGCCTAGTTTTCGCGTTGCTCAAGTCAGCCCATCCGCTTCGGAGAGAGATGTATGGCGAGCTTCGCTGGAACTCGATCTGGAGTATGAACAATGAGGCAGCAGCGATCAAGAGACGTCAATCCTCTTGACTAGAACGGCACCCTGAAATTCAGCCCGAGACTGCACTGTGCTTTCAGTGATTTTAATCTTTTTTGTTTCGTCATGTCGTCGATCTCTGCCCAGGGTGTCGTTGAAAGGGCCAGCGCCGAGCTGACCAAACGGATCAACGGCTTGGGTCTCCGAGCCTCAAAACACCACGGTCAGCAATTAAACAAATCAAATCATTTAGTAGTAACAGCAGCATTTACGTTGCTTTTCGTTTCATCTTTGAGTTGCTATTGAAAATAAATGTGATTTTGGGAACGTCCAAACTTGAAGTTGTTCATTACAAGAGGCGATTGAGATGTTGAAATAAAATCATGTCTAACCCATTTCGTTAATTAGCCAAAGTGATCCGCAACAAATTAACCGATTTTTCATGCTGTCAGATCGCAAAGGAATTCAATCCACCGATTAGTTGATTAAAGCCTTTTCAGCGTCGAAGCCATGCAAAAATCACGAGTAGATTAATCCCAATAATCCTTCGCTCAACACATGATTTAGTCTTAAACACGAACAAGAGTAATTATAGTACGATCTATCAACTCCAATTTTACATATATATACTTTGTTTGTTACAAAACTTTTTTCTCTGTATTGGATAAATCAGATTGCGTTTTGGGATCCAAAGATCGAAATGTTTTGAAACGTTGAGAAAGAAAAATGAAAGTTTGAAATAATAAAAAATGATTTGTCAAAAAAATAAAAAATAAAAAATAATAATAATAATAAAAGTCTATTAGGTCGGGCAGAACGGCGAGTTGATTTGCATGCTGGCCGAGCTCGTAAATCTTGTGACAATCGTTGCAACAAAATAACTGCATTGAAATCGATAGCGCGTCGCCATCAGGACAAAGCCCGTTCGATTACTTTTGTCGAGCATCAAAAAGTAGCGCTCGCTCTTTTACACGCAAATTGTCTTGTGCCAGTGTGAAATTTGTTTTATCGCGCGATCCGAGCGCAGTCGCCCAGGCATGTGCAGCCTGGCCCTAAGCCAAATCGCGCACAATTCTGCCAATTTATCCCACTTTAATGACAATCAATCTCGCCTTCAAGATGTTGAGAGACGGATAACAAGAATTACTTGCGATTCAAACAAGAGCGCATTTTCATGCCAACAGAGAGAGATTAAACAAAATCGTGCCGAGTGCTCAATAAAAGAGCACAGGGTAAAAAATAAACTATTTCAGTTCATTACGTTTCATCGAAACGAGCGGCGACAAAAGCGCAAAAAAATCAAAATACAAAATCGATAATAGAAAGAAAAAGAAAAACAAGCCTCACAATAAAATAACGACTGAACGAATTTCTTTTTTATCCCCGAGGAGATATTTTTAAATGAAGAAACAAATATTGGTTTTGCATTGTGGACAAAAAGTGGACTGAAGGGATTAAACTTCCGTTATTTCCGTTTTCGATGTTGAGTGGAACATTTTAAATTACGTCAGCCAAGTGATAAAAGTAACATGAGTAGCCACTTGGTACGTCTCATTATTTTTTACGACCGAAGCTTAAATTTCAATGTTAGATTGATGGTTTGGAAAAAAAAAAGAAGAAGATGAAGAAGAAGAAGAAAAAAGAAAATACTTAAACCGATCGGAAGCTGTGAGAAATTGACAAAGTTTGTTGTTCGCAGGTGGAGGCAAGACAAGCGTGATGGAACGAGTGACGAATGTGTTTTGCGGAGGTGGCGGGGTAAATTATACGAATTTGCAGGCTGCAAACAATGCTAACACGCCGGAAAAGCCGAGCAGGAGCGGCTCATCGACGATGGCCGGGGTTAACAATCTTACGAACAATAAAACTTTGAATAACGGGTTGATCGTGAGGTCGAGAATACCTAGAACAAGGACCAAGGTCGCTCTCGCCTCGGGTGGTATGGCCGGCTCGGCTAATGCGGCCATCTACGTGCCGCCATCCAGTTGGGAGCAACTTGTCCAGGACGAACATTTTTTAGGCAAATTTTTTCTCTATTTTAATCCTACCGAGAGGAGAGTATTGGCACAGGTAAGAACACAAATTTATTTCTTCCATTAAAATTCAGTAAGAAAAAGATGAATAAAAAAAACCCAAATACAAAATCAATAATAACTATAAAACAATAAAACTAAAAAACAATAAACTAACAATAAAAGTAAAGAAGAATAAAGAAATTTTTCCATCTCGAAAGATATTTTTGAATGAAAAAAAGGCAGAAAGAAAAAGATGTATACAAAAATCAGTAATACAAAATAAACTAACAATAAAAGTAAAGAAGAATAAAGGCATTTTTCATCTCGAAAGATATTTTTAATTGAAAAAATAAGCATTGGGTTTTTGTAACTGTAAAGTGAAAAAGGGGAAGAAGAAATGAAAAGTTGATAAAAAAATGTGATGTTTCAGGTTTGTACCAGATGGCGAGACATCTTGTATGCAAAACCAAGACTCTGGGCCGGTTTAGTTCCTGTAGTGAGATGCCGAGAGACGCGTGCGATGGCATCGAATTCGCGGGCCAGATTTTATGCTTCTTTAGTTAGAAGAGGCTTCCATTCTCTTGTGCTTTTGGGCGCATCCGACGAGGACATACCCGAGCTCACACACGGTTTTCCACTCGCGCAGATACACGTGCACTCGTTGTCCCTGCGCTGCTGCGCCATCACAGACCGAGGCCTCGAGGCGCTACTTGATCATCTACAAGTAATCATTGAACCATCAGACCTAATGACAAATCAAATTCGCATCGGATGACTAATATCGGTTATTGATCCACAGGCATTATTCGAGCTCGAGTTGGCCGGGTGTAATGAGATAACAGAAGCCGGTCTGTGGGCATGTCTCACGCCTAGAATAGTCTCGTTATCGTTGTCGGATTGCATCAACGTCGCAGACGAAGCCGTAGGTGCCGTAGCTCAGCTGCTGCCAAGCCTCTACGAATTCTCGTTGCAGGCTTATCACGTCACGGATGCTGCGCTCGGGTACTTTAGCGCCAAACAGAGCAGTTCCCTCAGCATCCTCAGGCTTCAGTCCTGCTGGGAACTTACTAATCATGGCATAGTCAATATCGGTTAGTCTTCTCATATCATTTTTATAAACAAAAATCCATTCATATATTCAAATTTGCAATATAATAATATTCATTATATATATCAATAATGTATAAGGTAAACGCATCTAATACGGTTAAAGTGTACCTATTTGTGTTTAGTTTGTTTTAAAATTGATTCTTATTTTGGATTATTGTTAAATTAGAGAGATTATAAATTATAAGATTAGGTGTTATTTTTCCATTAATTTATATACTATATTATATAATTGAAATATATTTTATACAAACATAACACAATACATAATACGTTTACCTTAATAATAATGATAATAATAATAATAATAATAATAATAATCATCATATTGTAACAATATCATTGAATATGATTAATCGTTTAAATAGTATTTCAACAAACTGGTTCGATAATTTTATATAATAATGATGATAGAACAGTAAAAAATGTATTAGTACCTTCTTATCACTCATTATAAAAGAATATTATTTTGTAAAATGTCAAAATTTTGAAGTCGTACGAAAATATACTGTTAAGCGTTCGCCAATTGTTATCTAACTTTTGCATAGTTGAAAATTGTTATTTGACATTTTTTCGAATTGTTTATCGTTGCAGTTCACTCCTTACCAAACTTGACGGTGCTGTCGCTGTCAGGCTGCAGTAAAGTGACGGACGATGGTGTTGAGTTGATAGCAGAGAATCTGCCCAGACTTCGTTCCTTAGACTTGAGTTGGTGTTCGAGAATCACAGACGCAGCTTTGGAGTACATTGCCTGTGACCTCAATCATTTAGAAGAACTCACGTTAGATAGGTCAGTTTTAACACTTGTGCAATCAATATCATTTATTTTTGATTTCTAGTTCAATCTGGCCTTAAGATTATCAATTTTGTTAGCACGAGTATTATAATAGCTTATAATGTTGTGCGTTGCATAATGAGCTGGTTTGAATACACCAGTCAGAGTTCGTCGGCGTTGACCGGTTTATTTTTAAAAGCACTGGTATGCGTGCTGATAAAAGGAACTCGAGCAATTCAATCTATCGGAGAAATCACCATTCAAGAACGTGCAAAATCAATTTTATGATTTTTTTTTGTTCCAATTAAAGATGTAGAAAAAAAAATGGAACAAGTGGTTTTGAATGATCGTTACGTTTCAGATGTGTCCATATAACTGATATTGGTGTGAGTTACATTTCGACAATGGGATCTTTGAGTGCACTATTCTTAAGATGGTGCTCTCAGCTTCGTGATTTCGGTCTTCAACATTTGTGTGGAATGAGATCGCTACAAGTTCTGTCAGTAGCAGGTACGAATTGAAAAACTATTTAAATCGAACAAATGATTCAATTCGAATGAATAAAAACGTTCAAAAATTGTTTTTGATTTTCAGGTTGCCCATTGTTGACGAGCAGTGGTTTGTCCAGCTTGATTCAGTTGCGTCACCTACACGAGCTGGAGCTTACCAACTGTCCGGGCACATCGCGGGAACTGTTCGATTACCTACGAGAACATTTGCCGCGCTGTCTGATCATCGAGTGAACAAACTACTCAAAACCATAGCTATATATAAAGAGGGACAAAACCCTTTATTACTATCGTTTAACTTTTACATCCTGTCTTGAGAGAATATAAGACTCCATCACAGTCAGGCAGATGATAAATGTAAAAAGGCACGCGCAAAGAGAGTTTCTAGCTAGTCAACAAATACGTTTTAATTCACAGCGCAATTAAATGATCATTTCGATTCGAATGTAGATATATTTGACATTTCAAATCAGTTTAATTTGTTTTTAATTTCCGTTTGTTTATGCTGTGTTTGACTTGGTTGTTAATTTTCATGTCTTGATAAAAAAAAAAGTACAAAGCATTATAATTGTAAAGATGAGAATCCGTTTTTATGAGTCGACAAAAGCCAAGAATTTATGATATATAAAAGTTGTACACAAATTAGAAAACAGAGATGATTAATGGGGGAAGCCCATTTTTTGCGCAAACCGCCGTTGAGAAGATGAAAGGACGACGTTTCTTGATCTGTTTTTTCAACGTTTACTGGTATACCAAACACAACCCTTTATCAAATCACGTGCAAATTTTTAAATGTATAAACAATTAAAAGCGGCTCGGTGTAGTAAAACTTTTTGTGCGAATGTTTAATAGAAAGATGATAATGAGACAAAAGATCAAAGGAAAAGAACTGTTTTTCAATGACTTTTGTTTTTAGTTCTTTATGTAGATTGTTTTGAACCAAGAGAACCGAAAATTGAGCGGAAAAATAATGAAGTGGTTTCCGGGATGTGTAATACTCAAAAACGTAATGTGATAAAGGGTTAGATAGTACTCGCAACCGGGTACATTTAAACAAACCATGAATAGACAGTATTAATTCAGTGCTTAAGTTGCAACTGTTATTCTTTGATTATGAAAGACCTCAGTTCCAAGAAAATGACATAACGTAGCAAATACTTCTTTCAGTTTTAGTTCACTGTGAAAATCAAAAGAGTTGAAAAAGAAAAAGAAAAGAAACCATTAACACAATTACTAAGTTGATAATGAGTGGAAAATTTATTGAATTGGCAGAGTTGGACTGAGAGCTTTCATGATTAGAGGGTAACAAATACATTTATACAGTGCTTGCAAAATCTGAGATCTAAATTTCGCAGAACGTCAAAAAGTGCAATTTTTGCCAAAAAACAAATGAAGTGATCTTCGATGTTGAAAGTATTGTGTATAGGTATTCAGAAACTTGTACATATTTGTTACTTGACCCTATAAAAAGCATGTGATATTATACAATATTGAATAAAATCCCATGTATATGATATATGTATATCTATGTTACTTTTTCTGTACCACTGTTCCTAGGATTTAGTTTTGACGCAAGCAATCATTCAATTTGTAAATTTAACGATGCGAACTGTATTTCAGTTTTCGTCTTTCTTTATCTGAATGTTTATTACGTAATGAGTGTATCCATTCCTATTCTTTTTACTGTTAAAAAAAGAAACTGAAATCGTCTTATCAATAAAACACAATTTTTATTAACCGTTGTTCGCTCAATTCAACTCCTATTAAAAAAAATCAATCGAACAAAAACAAAAATAAATAAAAGAATCAACAAAAGAAAACAAAGGAATTTGTTTCCACTAGAATACAATTTTCCCGCGAGAAATTCAAATCTGGGGATGCCTAGAAGTGAAACTAGAAATGCGCCAACTCGGCAACGCCGCAAGCGGTGGCGCCCTCTGTCTTTCTCCTGGCACGGGGACCCGTCTCTCTGCACGCAAGCCCTCGTTCCTTCTCTTTGAGGGAGTCTGCCATTGTTGGAGCACGTATATTTTGTAACAGCAAGTGGTATCCAACAACATCCAAAATGGTATGTATTTTTATCTGCCTTAAACGTAACAACTCGACGCGACGCATCTACGCCGGTTTTTTAAAACAAATATTTTTTGCCGAGCATCGCTCCGAAACCATAATAATTGTGAACAAAACCCCTTACTCCGAATTGCGCAACTTTTAACCGTCTGTCGTACAACTTCGCCGGGAATTAATCACCATCCCAGCCGCATCTCCTTTGTTTTCACCAGTCTGCCAAAAAAAATTTCATCCTCCGAGATATAATGGCGACGTGGATCGAAAATATATGCTACGAGCGTGCGTGCAACGTGGTGCAATTTTCGTGCGACCACAAACGCGTGTCCAAGTTGAATTTTTATTCAAACGGTCGTTCTAGTTGGTTTGAACAAGTTTTCAGTCGTTTTTTATTTAACGGTCGGATCATTTTTTTTCATACAAACACGTGGCAGCTGCGTGTCAAAGCTGCATACTCGCCCATCTCGCTTGGCAAACATACGTTACGGTAGCATTTAATTGAAAACTAACATACGACGCACGATCATTGTTTACACTATCGTATTTAAATCACCCCCGATAAGCGTAATCAGTTTCGGAGCAACCATGTGTAAGAGTTTGAAAAAATTTTCATTTGTTACATAACCTAACTTTTTTTTTTTTACTCGATTGAAAATTTTAATTATTTGTAATTTGGTAGTTGAATCATTAATTGATTGATGACGATGAATTAATTTATAACTTTTTTTTTACAGGTGAACTTCACGATAGACGAGATCCGTGCCTTGATGGACAAAAAACAAAACATCAGAAACATGTCCGTCATTGCTCACGTCGATCATGGAAAATCAACTCTGACCGACTCCCTTGTATCAAAGGCTGGTATCATCGCTGGAGCCAAGGCCGGCGAGACCCGGTTTACTGATACCAGGAAAGATGAACAAGAACGTTGCATCACCATCAAATCTACGTAAGAATTCATATCAACTTTATGTTGTAACAAAGAAACAACACAATGTTAACTCGAATTTAAATAAAGAGTACCATAATAGATTGATCTCGTTTGCAGGGCCATTTCTATGTTCTTTGAGTTGCAAGAGAAAGATTTGGTATTCATCACGAATCCCGACCAGCGTGACAAAAGTGAGAAGGGTTTCTTGATCAACTTGATCGACTCGCCCGGACACGTTGACTTCTCCAGTGAAGTAACAGCTGCTCTCCGTGTCACAGATGGCGCCCTTGTCGTCGTTGACTGTGTGTCTGGTACGTACGAGAGCTGAAATATTTTGTACTCCATTGTTGACTGACGAATAGACTAACCATGGCTTTTTAGAACCAACCGACTAACAAATTTGTTTGTTGCTTATTAAAACAGGTGTCTGTGTGCAGACGGAAACTGTGTTGCGTCAGGCTATCGCTGAGCGTATCAAGCCGGTCTTGTTCATGAACAAGATGGACCGTGCTCTTCTTGAGTTGCAGTTGGACAGCGAAGATCTCTACCAGACTTTCCAACGTATCGTTGAAAACGTGAACGTCATTATTGCCACTTACTCTGACGACGATGGTCCCATGGGTGAAATTCGCGTATGTATAATTTTTGATTTGAATTCTATGGTACAATTTGAGAACCCTTCCAGCACACAAGGGTCACTTTTTAGAGTATTGGTCAGTTTCGGCTGATCCGTGCTCGAAGATAATGCTGACAGTGCACTTGATGGAAGGAGAACAAAGTTAACAACTGTATTTAAACGCTGCCATTGAACCTCTATCTTTATGTTCATTAGTGGCATGCTACGGTACAGATGTTACATTTTCAGAAAAAAATTGATAAATTACAGAAACTTGTGGTCATGAGGAACGAATGTTAAAAATGTATTTCTTTTTTTAGGTTGATCCCAGCAAAGGATCCGTTGGTTTCGGTTCAGGTCTGCACGGATGGGCCTTCACACTCAAACAATTCGCTGAGATGTACGCCGAGAAATTCAAGATCGACGTTGTCAAGCTAATGAACAAACTCTGGGGAGAATCATTCTTCAACCCTAACACAAAGAAGTGGGCCAAACAAAAGGAACCTGATAACAAGCGTTCTTTCTGCATGTACGTCTTGGACCCTATTTACAAGGTAGATATTTTTATCATTCAAAAGTTTCAGATAACCTCGCCCATTAAAAATTAATGCACATGATGATATACACAGACCTGTTCGGATGATTCTTTGTTGACAAATTATTATTTTCCTGATTTCATCACGAATAAAAATTAATTATGTATTAATTTTTTTCTATGACTAAGTTTATACTTGTTTTATTCCAGGTCTTTGACTCAATCATGAACTACAAAAAAGAAGAGGCTGAGAAGCTTCTCAAGAAATTGTCCATCGAATTATCCCCTGACGACAAAGAAAAGGACGGCAAAGCCTTGTTGAAGGTAAATATTTCGAGAATTTTCGAATTTCATATACATCTGTTGTGAATTGTTTTTATATGATGAAAAAAACTATATTTTCTGACACCTCTTCTGAAAAACTGTGTAGAGGTTTTAATTTTAATCTGAAATTGAACAAACAATAATTTAAATGACTTTCTTTATTTCTCATTGTACTAATCATAATGTTTATTAAATTAATTCCAGGTTGTTATGAGAACTTGGTTGCCAGCTGGAGAAGCTCTTCTTCAGATGATTGCCATCCATTTACCATCCCCGGTATCTGCTCAGAAATACAGAATGGAACTTTTGTACGAAGGACCCAATGACGATGAGGCAGCTCTTGGTATCAAGGTATTGAAAATTCGAATTCGAAATAAAGAATTTTTAATTATAGGAAATTAAATTTATATGATGATTGTTCTACACAGACCTGTTCTGAAAAATAATGAGGGATATATTGAACGGCCATCTGAAGTCGATAAAATATAAATAGCATTGAGATAAAAAATGTAACAATATTCTGACAAAAATAATTTATTACTTGCAGACCTGTGACCCGAAAGGACCTTTGATGATGTACGTTTCAAAGATGGTACCGACCTCTGACAAAGGACGTTTCTACGCTTTCGGTCGTGTATTCTCCGGAAAGGTCGCAACTGGAATGAAGGCCCGTATCATGGGACCGAACTTCACCCCAGGAAAGAAAGAAGATTTGTACGAGAAGGCCATCCAACGTACTGTTCTCATGATGGGACGTACCGTCGAAGCCATCGAAGATGTTCCATCCGGAAACATTTGCGGTCTTGTCGGTGTCGATCAGTTCCTCATGAAGACTGGTACCATCACAACCTACAAAGATGCGCACAACATGAAAGTCATGAAATTCTCAGTATCACCTGTCGTGCGTGTTGCTGTCGAGCCCAAGAACCCGGCCGATTTGCCAAAACTTGTCGAAGGTAAATTTTTTAATTCAATCTCGTTGAATAAAAATTTCAACAGGTGCTTTCTCAATTTTCATGATGAAAACTATCATTATTCAGAGCATTGGGTTCTGAAAACACCGTGTTGATTTATATGACAATCTGATCGATTTTCAAATCGTTAGAATTTGTTATTCAGTGAATGAGTTGTGATTAACAATTTGAAATGTTTTTCAGGTTTGAAACGTCTGGCAAAATCCGATCCTATGGTACAATGTCTGATGGAAGAGTCTGGTGAGCACATTATTGCCGGAGCTGGAGAGTTGCATTTGGAGATCTGTTTGAAGGATCTCGAGGAAGATCATGCTTGCATTCCCATCAAGAAATCCGAACCTGTCGTATCGTACAGAGAAACTGTGTCTGAAGAGTCCGACCAAACGTGTCTCTCCAAATCCCCGAACAAGCACAACCGTCTGTTCATGAAGGCTGTTCCCATGCCCGATGGTCTCGCTGACGATATCGAAAAAGGAGAAGAAATCAACAACAAAATGGACTTCAAAGTTCGTGCTCGTTTCTTGAGCGAGAAATACGAATATGACGTCACCGAAGCCAGAAAGATCTGGTGCTTCGGACCTGAGACCGAGGGTGCCAACATCTTGGTGGACTGCACCAAGGGAGTACAATACTTGAATGAAATCAAGGACTCTGTTGTTGCTGGATTCCAATGGGCAACCAAGGAGGGTGTTCTCTCCGAAGAACATATGCGTGGTGTCCGCTTCAACATCCATGATGTGACGCTCCACGCTGACGCCATCCACAGAGGAGGTGGCCAGATCATCCCAACGACGAGACGTTGTCTCTATGCTTGCGTGCTCACCGCTCAGCCACGTCTCCAGGAGCCTGTCTATCTCTGCGAGATTCAGGTTGGCTGAAAATCTTACATTTTTAAATTTAAATTTAAATTTCTAAATTATTTTGATATTTAATTATTTTCTATTTTCTATTCCAGTGCCCTGAAGTTGCCATCGGTGGTATCTACGGTGTGCTTAATCGCAAGAGAGGTCACGTATTCGAGGAGTCCCAGGTCGCTGGTACCCCCATGTTCGTTGTTCGGGCCTACCTTCCTGTAAACGAATCATTCGGTTTCACCGCTGATTTGCGTTCCAACACCGGAGGCCAAGCATTCCCGCAGTGCGTGTTCGATCATTGGCAAGTGCTCCCAGGTGACCCAACCGACCCATCCACCAAACCATACACTATCGTGCAGGTAAGAAATTGGAATATTTTTTACTTTCATTTCCACGACATAACTGGTGATTGTACTTCATTACTGGTGCACTCATTTTTAATATCGTGGGAAAATTAAAACGTTCTTTAAAGTTTTGGTTTTCTTACTTTTTGATTGGAGTTGACCAGAATAGGGGAACGGACATTCACTCCTACATAAATTTTTATTTTTAGTCCATTGATATTGAATTTACTAACTTTGTAATTTGCATTTTAGGACATCCGCAAGAGGAAGGGATTGAAGGAAGGTCTGCCAGACTTGGCTTCTTATTTGGACAAATTGTAACCGAAATCAATTGGAATCGCACTAAAATGCTTATTTAAAATTATAATTCATACAAATGATGTTATTAATACACAATTATCATCGGTCGTAACGCAGATTTTATTTTTGCGCAACTCAACTGAAAAAAACCCAACACACAAATCAGATATCAAGTTCGTTCTGCAATTATGAAATGAATTGAATGAAAGTGAAAGGAAACAAAATTGAATTGTAATTGCGTTTACAAAGAAATTACTGTAGGTAGTGATGGTGATGTTTTATACGTTAATTTAATTAAAGAATAGACCAAACCATTAAACAATTGCTTTTGTATTTTTTGCTCTCGTATACTCTTGTTCGTTTAGTCTGCAGAACTTTAGCGATAAATTTAAAGCCTAAAAACTGAATGCGTAATGGTTTAAGTGTGAAGATTAAAATGAAACAGTGAAAAAACAAATAAATGAACGAGGGAGGTAAGTGAAAAATCCAAACAGTTTTTTTTTGTGAACTCAAGTTCATCGAGGTCTTGAAGCTGAGGAATTTAATTTCTCATCTACTTCTAGGGTAATAAGAAGCTGTAATGACGGCTATAATGCCAACATGAAGCAAACTTGAAGGACGAACCGGTTGCAATCATTCAGGGGAATTAACTAGAATAAACGTAACGATGCGTTTATAAAGTTGTTCCGTCCAATTTGAACAACACAAAAATTTCAACTCCTAAGCGATTTTAAAACATTTCCTAACAACCAACAACAACAATTTACATCTATCTAACGATAAAATGTTATCAAAATAAAAAATTAGACGACGTTTTTATTTTCTTATTTTTTTGTCATCGCATTTCTAATTTAATAAGCTTTTCATTCACCTCGTTTCCTTTCATTTTCACTTTTTTATTATTCATAAAATATTTTTCAGCCGCGAACAAGCTGATCGCCAAGAAACGAGTTTTAAATTGGACGCATTTCAGTTCATTTCTTTTTTCATCCGCGCTTTTAAAAGCTAGAATGAAATCGACAAACGCGAGATGAAAATATCTTCGAGCATTCCGAGAGGAAATTTGTACCACGTCTTACATTTCTCAATAGTGAAATACAAATTACGAAAAATTTTATAAATACATTGCACATGTTCTTTGTTTTAAAATTTTTTTTACATTTATTTCAAGAAGTAGCTTACAATGGTAAAACCTTATTTGTGGAGGCAAATTTTTATATACATAAAAATATTTAAAAAACCGTAATGCAAACAATTTTTGTATGAAATAAAATGAATAAATTTTAGTTCTCAATTGTGATTCTTATTGTTATATACAAACGTGAAATTATGTTTGTTTGTCATGGATTGGCGCTTCTACGAATAAACAGAATTAAGTTTTTTGTATGAAGCCTAAGGTAATTGCACCAGTCATCGGCAGATTAACGCTGAGATCTACCAGTCATCGGCATTTTATCTTTTTTATATAATTGAAACTATCGAATATAAAATTTTTATTCGAAAATCCTTCCCTTTATTATGACATAAAAGAGCTTCCAATGTACTTATGATATATAAATAAATGTTTGCGATTTTTGTTTAAATTAAATCATTCTCGAAAATTCTGATTGCTGGAACATTCCGATGACTCGCGCAGTTACTTGGAACTCTCGTGAGAGTTATAAGCTGGTTTAAAATTGTTTTTAATCAATTTTTATTAATTTTAAAAGAAAAATAACAGACTCATTTTTTTTTGCATATATTATATGATTACACCGAAGTAAAGGAAACTTTTACATTTAACTTGGATATCGTGTATTTTATGGAAACATGTTTTATCAAATTTTTTATCCGGCTTTAAGTCACACTATGTGTGCAATATTTTGTAATATACTAAAACCATGTTTCGATCAACTTCTATTCACATAATTTTTTTCCGTTTTTTTTTCATGGTGTGATTTTATTTAACTAAAATTGAACTCTAATTTAACATTGTATGTACAATCGTATTTCATTTTATATTTTTTCAAAATTAACCATACATACAAATTTCATTCCGCAAATGAATAATTGAATGATGAATAATTAATGACGTAATAAATAAACATATTTTCTGCACAAATACTCTGTTGGATTTTGATTAATGTTATACTTGTAAAATTTTTCTAGTACCAGAATTTATATCTAAATTTTTTAATAGTTTCTTAAAATAAACAGTTTTTCGTTTATAGGTAAATGATATTATTATATAAGAAAGAATTAAAATCTTGGTATTATAAAATCACGATTCTCATGTTGTAATAGAAATAAATGAATAAAATATGTATGAAAATGATTTGTAAACATTATAGTATAAACATTAATGAAAGATTAGTAATAAAAGTTTGAACCATAATGGCGGGTTTGATATAGACAGAATGGTCAGAGTGATTTCAATGTTGAATAAACTCGTGATAAACGTCATATGTGATTAAGTATATTGAACGAGTTGAGAATTTACGATACTCCTGCTGGTCTGTAACGTTCAATAGTTTGCGCTAGATTTGTTTACAGGAGGTAGGTACGTGTCCTTGAAGCGCGTCAAGTTGAATCTGCGTACGCTGTGATATTGTCCGATTCATGCAATATTGGATGCGCGCGGATTCCTCTGGCAAATCTCGGCGAGCTCTCTCGGTCGAGTGCGCGTGCGGACTCGCGTGGACGGCCGCGTCGGGTTCACCGACTCTTTCGTAGCTCCTCTCGTAGATCATGCGAGCCAAGCGAAATAATCCCATCGTATATATATGAGCACGCGTAAAATTCCTTCAGGCTTCGCCGAAGAGCCGCATTGTAATTTTAAATGCATCCTTTCCTTCCAACGAGTCATCTTTCAAATTTCCTCCTCGCGATTGTTCTGCGTCTAGCTCCTCTTCCAGCGCATTCTTCTGTTTCTATTTTTCCTTCTCCTCATTCTCTGTCGTCGTGCACTTTTTTGCCAATTCGTCTCTTCTTTCATATTGTAACGTATGCAAATAACCGCGCGCGCCATCTTTTTATTATTTGTCAGCACGAATAAGATGTCCGCGACGCTCGCCGAACAACAACACAAAGACCGCTCGTAAATTTTTGCTCCTTCTTATAACATTCTTTCGCATCTTCGCTTTGCCAACAAAAATGCCCAACTATTTGTTTACATACTTGTTACGCGAAGGACACACTCTTTTTTTATTCTTCATATATTCAAATCAGACAAATTGTTTGTAAACAACAAGTTGGCTTACTTTTTGTTTTGCTCTTTCGTCAAGGTCATCTTGTGTTTACAATAAAAAAAGATTTTATATTAGTCTCGAGAAAAATTGGTCGATTAATGTGAGTAAACGAAAAAAAAAAAAGACAACGAATTCAATTTTCTTTGTGCATAAAAAGAAACGGAGAAATCCTGTATTATAAGAGAGCGTCTCAGGCTTGGAGTTGCGAAGATGAGAAAACAACGCTGGGGGGAAGGATGCGCGAAAAAGGTAACTTGACTTCCGGTTCGTTCCAAGGAAGCGGTCATTAGTGGTTTAAACGACCTTGAGCCTAGGTCACAATTGAAAAATGCGAATTTCAACCGAATGAAAATGAAAACAAAAAGTGAGAATGGAAAAACAAGGATTGAGATTGGAATAAATAATTAATTAAGATGCGTGATTGGCTCGTGGATCGGATTGGCTGAATATGCAAAAATGAATGAAAACTCATTCTGAATGAGGAAGAAACGATTTGAGCGTTGATAAAACGAACAAAACTCGAGCCATGTGGTGGCTCATTAACTTTTTTATTCGCCAACTGCCAAAGGCATCTCTACGCCGGATAGCAAAGTTTCACCCTTTGGCATGGAAGGTAATTTAGGCATTCCGAAGCTTTGCGTCAAATAATTACTCGCGCCAGATATCATACCCCTTTTTTCTTTTATCAAGAAAAATCTATATTTACATTAAAGAATTCAGTTTTTCACGTTTTTACCGACAGATTCTTCGAGTTCGATTCCGAGAATTTATTGTATAGAAAATCAAAAAGAAAAGGCAATTCTTATATTACATACTTTGACGATCGAACTTTAAATGACAAACAAAAGTCAGTGCTTTTTATCGATATAGTATGAAGTTAATAATAATTATACACGCTGATGTGATTTAATTGTATCAGTTTTTTCTTTTAACCGGCTCTAATGTATTAAAAGACAGATTAGTTAACAAATAAAAATGTAAATTATGAAGGAAATAGTTGAGATGTGTAAGAAGTAAATATACGTTAACTCGCATCACGTCAAAATGTTAACGATACGTTAATGTACAACTGGTGTGTGTGTGCGAATATCTGAGTGATCAGTCAAACTGTAATCTCGCTTCTTTTTACGTTATATAATTATCTTGATCGTAAAAGTGCTAATTAAAGTTAATCTACATATTCCCGAGGGTATCTTGCGCGATCAGCACTAGATTCGAGCAATAAGAAAGTACCACGCATTTCCACACACAATAAAATCGGCAGATTCAAAGCAAAACAATAATGAGCTCCTTTTTATTTCAACCAAACCCTTATTTCTTTCAGATCAGTTTTATTCAAACAACTCGATTAGCATTTTTATCTTTGAAAAATTAAATCCAATTATTGAAATTACAATAATAAACTCTACTTGTTACTGTTTTGTTTACAATATTTTTGAAACAAAATCAACCTTGGAAGGTTGAATGTCAAAGAAAATTGTCAATGAAACAAAAATTGACCTTTAAAATCACGTTTGGAGGACAGACTTTGTTTTGTTCTAGCTTCAGAAAATGGAGAAAAACGTGGAGGAAAAAGAGCAGCGTCTTTGCAGGCATCGAACTCATCGATGGGGAGTCAGTTAACAGAAGCGAGTGTACGCGTTTTATAAATATAGTTATCTCTAATCTAAGTAGAAAAGTACTTAGCGTGAGATTTGCTAGGGAAACCGCTTGGAAGGAACATAAGCGAATCTACGCGAAATTACGCGATGTTGAGAAACGCAAGTGAAGTTGGCAGCGCACTGAAGAAGAAATTGAAATGAACAATTAATTTTATACCAAAAAAAGTATGACAGTACACAGTTTCAGAAATTGAGTTAAACTATTAAGGCGTTAATTATTATTATTTGTATTATTTATTAAGTTTCTAACATTTTTTACTTATATTTTAGCCATAGTAAAAAGGATCATATATTGACCATATATTATTAATATTTTGTTTATTGTCAATGTATTGACAATATATTGATTGTTTCTAAAAATTTCTAATATGTTGCCAATATATGGTTGATGTATGAAAAATATTTAAATTAAATGATCAATATATTGATAATATATTCATAATATATGGACAATGTATGATCCTTTTCACTAGAGAGTATACATTTTAAACGATTTTTATTATAATGAAAACTATTCAAAAAAAACTTTTTCAACGATTATAAACGTTGGTTAGTTTATTAAAGATGTTTAAGTAAAGATGATTTTTCTTGTTGTAAAATATTTAGTTAACATGTTTGTTTACAAAATGATATAGGTGAATTTTGTAGAGATGGTTTGGATTGGCGGATTCAAAAATGCATGTGTGTTAGTGTTGCACTCGCAACCAACTTCATAGATGGCCGTGAACTGGAGTTTGCCGTGCAGTTTGCGTAGCAGGCGGGGGAAGTCGAGAGTAAGAAAAGAATAGACAAGAGATAGAATCGCAAGCGAGAGGGAAACAAGTCGGCGGCCAATGGAAAGCGAGCAGGCCCGTGACGTCGGCGGGCCCCGACTTCGACTCAGGCCGAAAAGAAGCGCGAGTCGTGAGTCGTGAGCGGCTAGCTCTCTAGCGCAGTTTGTCCGCGCTCTCTTGCCTGAAAACAAACAGTGGTTTTTTTTATCTCATGAGCTGACAACCGAGAACCAGCCAGCATTGGATCCTCGGTGTCGCGACAACTTCAACGCCGGCTGAACAGCAGCCATGGGCACGGGTAAGTGTCCTGGACAACCGCTTTGGAGAACGCAAACTAGTGCAACCAGCCTGTGATCAATCGTGAATAATTTTCATTCCCAAAAGTGCTATTTTATTCATCTTTATAGTGTTCATATTTGTTCAACTTTTCTATTTGTTTTTTTTCGTTCTTTTCTGTCTTCTCTTTTTTTTTTAGTTACCAAAGTGACGTTTCAAAAAGGTTGAAGATTTAAAAACAGGGCTTTCCTACAGTCAGTTTTATGACGGGGAGATTAACCAAAGATTTTGACCTGTGCGATGGTCTCGGTTCCGTTTATCTGTGTCAAAGGATTTTGTAATCATCTCATGTATTTTTTTTTCCTTTTTTTTTTGACAAGTCGTTATCAAATGATTAATCAAACAGAAGCATCAGGATAAGAGAAAGTCCATCAAAAAATGCGTCCTTCATTGTTGTTTAATTTAATGCAATTAGAATTAGCGTAACGTTGCAACATTTTTATACTTGAGCAACAATCCCGATGCACGCAGATGTTGAGAAAAAAAAATAGTACAAGTTTGTTTACCATTACATAAATGGAACGAAGGTCGTTCTTGGTTTAATCGAGTCAAAGTTGACAGAAGTCAAAGAAAAATGAAGACGCGCTCTCGTTTGATTTTGAAGTGTGAAAAGTTGCAAAATTGTGGTGTGTCAACAAGTGCCTAAGTGAGCGACGAGGGGCATTTGTTTATTTTCATTTCTGGAGGTCCAGTACACTTTCTAGACCAGCGCTTTATTCTGACCGGTTTTTCGGTACAGGTATGCACTTTGAAAAAAGGATGCGTCCAAATTCTTAATTTCTTTTTCGTTTTCGGTCGGCTCGTGTCATCTCCAATAAGTCACGAGGTTTCTAAATTCTTCTTCTTCTTCTTCTTCTTGTCAGATCCTCGGCTCTTCGGTTGAACATTTTTTTCGCATCTACCGCAACATCTGTTACGAATTTGTTATTATTCAACGTGTGCATTTAATTTTGTGGTACGCAAGTTTCCGGGCGTTTCGCTGCTGTGCACTCACCTTAACGGACTTTTAGAAAGTATTCACGATTGATCCATATTGCAGATACTGGTTTAAAATTGGGCTATCACCCTGCCGAAATTGAGCACCAGATTCATTTTCACTTAAAATGTCATCATTTGTATGTACTTTTTTCATTGTCTCTATTTTTTTGTTTCAATTTTTTCGCTTGATTTTCAATTTCTTTCTTTTTTTTCTTGTGAGATAAAATTTGCGTTCTCCAAAACTCTTTTATAAGAAGCTGAAAAATTTTGTATTGTAAGATAGAAAGATCAACAGTGACGACTTGGTATAAGAAAAGTGAGTGCAGTGAATAAAAAAAATAAAAAAATAAAAAAATGTTGCAAATTGGATGGAGCAAAGTTTGGAGGCGAGATTGGTGTCGCGAGTGAAACCGCGAACTTTGCAAGTGAGTGAACAGTTGGAATAAAAGGATAACTGCCGACGGCACTTTTTTCAGTCAATAACTTTTATGGAGCGCCCAAAAGAGGTAACGCAAGCTGTTAATTTAAGTGTGCGAGAGAAAGAGCAATCAAAGATGTAAAAATGACTAACAGAATTATGACGTGAACATGTGGGTGGACACATGTTTACTTTCGCTCGCATAGCTGAAAGATGGACCTTGCTTATTCATACGACTTTTTATAGGTCAACCAAGTATATCATTAGATTATATTTTTCATCAATGTTTTTTTTTGCATTCAACCTTACCTTAATTTGAATCGTAAAAAAATAATTGAAAATTAAATCACGTCTCAAATCAAATCATATTCAATTAAATAATATTAAATTCCAATAAAGTTGTTAGAAGAATTTTTATGAGATGTTTTTTTTTGCAAGTTTTGAAAAGTTCATTCGGTTGAGAAAGTGATCATCATTTTGAAATAACAAGATGCTACTTTGTTAATTAAAACTTTCGGTTAATTAGCTGATTTGCAAATTTCGATGAAATATATTTTGAGATGTTGTAATGCAATTTTGCAAGTAATAAGAGAAAAAAAAAATTGGTCAGATTGAACTGAACTAAACTGAAGAGATCGTTTAAGGCTTTGTTGGTTGGGTTGCGAAAAATGATGAAACGAAACAGCATAGTCGAGTCTTTGAACGGAAACTTGAATTTCTTGTGCGTGCGAGGCGATTCAAGGGCTAGTTTGAGCGCAACAGCGCAGTGCTAGCGACCGTGGCCGAACACACATCTAAACCGCGCCTCTCATCATTTGCCGACAAATCGGACATTTCCCCCTCGCTTTTTTTAATCCATTAATACAACTGGAAACCAACATTTTAATGTATTCTCATATCCTTTTTGTTCTCAAACTTGTTATGTTCCAACAATTTTGTACAATTAAGAACCGCAAAAATCAACAACAATTAATTTTAATTGCCCATCTTTTATTGAAAAGCTCGAAAAAACAATTCTTCACCACAATTTGTTGATTGACATTTTTTTATGTTTTATTCTTTTTTGCCCTTTTAACTCATTAAAAAGGTACTTTTCAAAACAGCATTTTTTGAAGGAGAATTGTAAAATTACTTCTCAGTCAGAGCCTCTGAGATAAGGGGCAGATGATAGTCCTTGCCTAATTAGAAAGAATTGCAATCTTGCAATTAAGGTTGCATCCGGATTCCTAATGGAAGCTCTAATCCAATTTATGTCCCTTTTTCTTCGTCTTTTCGTAGGAAACTTTTTTCGCTCGGTTTCAGGGTACTAATCGCATGATTGGTGGGAAACTGTTAGTTACGCTGCGTGCGATGTGAGAACGAAATCAGTCAAGTGACAACATACACTGTTGCTATGATCCTATATCCGTGACCAAATATGACGAACAAAATACTATCGAATTTTGCTTTTTTGCATTACAGATTAGCCGTGGCGTGTGAGTAATGACACGCTACGTTGAAACCGATAGCGAAAGGCCCACCGACAAATAACGCGCGAGGTCATGGTTCCTCCGATATTCCGTATCTTTTATTGCTCAACTTTTTTACATAATTTTTTTCTCGTACTTTCTTTCTTTTTAATAAGTACCATTTGAATCACTAATTAAAGATGAATACAAATCCATCAGTTTGATTAAATAATATTTGTATCAAAATTATAGTTATTACAATCGATGATCTTTATGCAATAAGTATTTATTGTTTCTCCTTTTTTTGCATTCATTTTATAATCATTTTGTCAGCGTTATTTTTTTGTGTAAATGAATTGTAGTGGAAATGAAACAAAAAGTAGTTATTAAACGATTGTTTTCATTTTTATTTGTTATTATGTACAGAAGTTTCTTTTTTCTTCTTTCTTTTATTATTATTAATCATTATTTTTTTACTGAATTAAAAAAAATAGACAAACAGATGGATGTTATCGAACAATTTTTTTCAATTTCTATTTGTTATGAATATGTGGGGAACATGTAACGAATGGCGTTAAATTGGTTCTCATTTTTTTGTGTTGTGGTACAAGGCAAAAAAAAAAAAAGAACTTGGACACTTGATACTTGGGCAAGTTAGTCGTATAATCAACGTTTGAAAGCCACACGAAAAGACTGACTTTTCTTGCCAGGTAGTATCAGTTCCCCACTTGAGACCATTTTTTTTCCTTCAACTCTACTCATTTTCCCCTACATTATGACATCAAATTACAGTCCTCGGGTTAACACACATTTTATTACATTCTATCATCTCAATATAACAAAGATAATCATCATTCGAGTCACGTGCCGAGTTACGTCAGATGAACATAAATGTTCTGTCGCGTACGCTTTTCCCGCTGAGAAAATCGCGACTAAACTTTGATATCTAACGCGCGCGATTAATGCGCGACTATTTTTATCATTGCAGTGCCATAACGGTCGGCTATGCAAATTTTTCGAGTGTGAATCCGAAAGCGCGTGCTTCATCAATTGTACAACGAGACACTTCCGTTATTCTCGTTTTATTTACTGCCACATAACAAAGCGATCCTTGACATTTAATTGAGCTCTCTATTATGCGACAGATATTGTCTATTCCTATTTATGGCCATTCATTAGATGCACATTATCATCTTAATATCAATTTTCATCAACTTTGTTTGTTTTTTTCAGTTTTTTCTCTTTTTATTATCCTGAAAGAAATTCTCAAGGACATAAAGAAGTTAACTCAAAATATATTATTGGTAGAGAATTTTTTTCAAGTTTATTTTATTCAAAATTGTATAGTAATTATAAAGAAGGATAAATAATAAAAATGAAAAAAGGGTGAAAAAATGAAACTCATTAAAATTTGAATTATATGAACTTTTATGAACTGGCGTTTAAACGTTGAAATGATCGATTTCATGTAGAATAAAAATATTAATGGCAATTATGATTGAACTGATAAAGTTGTAAAAAAATGTATCCGAGTCAAATTTGAATGTTAATGTGAGTCATTTTCATGACGAATTGTAATTCTATTGGTGGCGATTAATATAAACGAGTTCGAGGATCGGAAGCAAGTAATACAATAAACAAATAACGCGCGTTCGTTTCTCCGGTTCCGAACGAGGTCACTGATTCTGAAATGCGAACGCCGTCAATAGACACACACCGGCGGCCACTTTGTTGTGTGTCTGCAAATTTACTTTCGACATACGCGTTCAACTCTCCAATCCTCTCGCCTGTCGCGTTCACTTGGACTTATCACGTTTCTTACACTTTTCTTTGTGTTTTTTATAAAAATATTTTTTTAACCCCTTTTTCAGTTTTTTCAAATGAAAATCCCAGTCTTTCTGGAAAATCAAATAATCAATTTAATTTTTGTCATACAAAAAAAAAAAAAAAAAAAAAAAAAAAAGGAAAGGAAAGTATAGGAAATGTTTCAAAGTTGTATACAATTTTGAATTTATATTTTGATTTTGAAGGGGATTAAACTTAGAAAAAAAAAAAAAAACGTTTGTCCAATTGCAAAAAACAAAATAAAGAAATTGAAAGTGATATTCTTCGGTTAATCTTTAAAAGAACATTTAAGATAAGAACCACTGATGAGTATTATTTTTATTCTATTTTATTTTCACCTCCGTTTCCTTCATACGGTTTTATTAAATTGATTTTGCCCACGTACCATTGGCTGCAATTTTATTTCCCTTCGGATAGATATAAATTATGTCCTTGCTTGTACGAGAGAAAAAAAAGGTACATGTAGGCTTGAAAAAGTTTTTCGAATCGGCTCTACGATTCGCGAGCATCCTGATTTTCATACTCGTAATAATCTTGCTCTGCAGCATTATTTCCAGTATCACTTTTATCATCGCGTGTGTTTTCGTGTGTTTTCCTTTTCCTTTTCCTCTGCGCCACTGAACAGCATTCTTCAACACTTTCAGAGAGTGCACCGCGCGATAGCATCTCACTTTTTTATTCGCCCTTTTGCATATCTTTTTCCAGCCCACCGGACTGCGATCTCGTGTTCATTTTTTGCAACCAACTCATGTATAGTTCGCGGCTCAAAATTATATACATTTCGCTTATTCTCTTCGCATCAACTATTGAGCTCTGTCATTTTTTTAGCCCTTTTTTTCTACCGTTTCAAGCTCCGTCGACGTATTTCTTTGAAAATGAGGGCATTTATTAAAACGATTCGCAGAGTTATTCTCCTGGAGCTATTTTTACACGCATTAAATAAGAGATCAACGTTAAGAAAAGATGCGTATGTAGTTCAAGTTGGTACACGATTGCTTCAGCGAATGTGAAAGTGTGTTGATTGAAAACGTATCTAACTCATTCTCAAATCGTGACACATACGCATTCTTAAAACTGCATCTTTTTACAATTCTTTCTTCATCAGAATACATCATCTTCACCCAATTCAATCAACAAATTGTTTACATTTTTTTTCTCAACTTTTTGTAACAATTTTTCGCCTAAATTTGAATCTCATTTTAAATATATTATATTTTATATAATGTGTTTATTATCTATCCATTACATATATTGTTCTATATATAATTGGATTATTATTTGCAATGATGATGGAATGACAGAGTTAGTTGGGATGTTTTAATTTTTATTCTCAACTTTTTGTAACAATTTTTAAATTTGAATCTACATTTGAATATTTGATATTTTATATAATGTGTTTATTATATATATCCATTACATGTATTGTTTTATATATAATTGGATTATTATTTGTAATGATGATGGAATGATAGAGTTAGTTGGGATGTCGAAAATTAGCGATGGTATGATGTCGCGGTTATAGTTAGCAGCGAGGCGCCATAATGGTGCGCGCAGCGTCGTCGGCGTGCTCTTTTTATTCCTTAACCTCGACAACATCGGCTGCTGCCCCCGAGGCTTGGTTCTGCAGGTGACCTTCCACGGGCATCGCGAGCGCGCGCGCATCTATCAGCCGATTCTTCTTCTCCGGCTCGACTCTTTCTTCGCCACGCTTCTTCTTCACGTTGATGCCCACTTTTTTTTTCTCCTCCCTTTTTACCTGCCTTCGAGCCTCATCGTCTTCCTCCGGGCAGCTTCGAAGACTTGGCGTCATCTTAGTCGTCGTACGTCGTCTTATCGACCTGGCACTCGCCGAGTCAAGGACCCTTCTCAAGGAGCCTGCTGATGCTCCATTTCATCGGAGAATTTTTTTTCTATGAGACGCTAAATCTCATTCGTTTAAGAAAATCAGTACAGAGTGAAAATAAATAAAATTTGTCATTAATTTTTCTTATTTTGGTGATAAATAATTTAGTCTGATATTATTTTTGAAATTAATGGTCGGGGGGATTTCGGTATCAGTGAAATCTTTGAAAAATGAAAGAGACGAAAAAAAGTAAAGAATTAATTAAGGAGCTTCCAAGCAGGCTATAAAAACGAGTTTAACACTAATGGCCCCACTGTTTTGACAACCGGTTTCACAAATTCTAACACTTCAAATGGAAGTGCGCCGCCAATCGTTTGGGCGACGCCGATTATTCCTTATTTATCTACTTCATTGATTCTAATTGATACTGAACATTCAACACTCAAATTTTGATTCATGAGCCATGACCTGAGTTAACATCTCTATTTTTTTTTGTTCATTTTGAATAATTTATACAAGTGTCTGGAATTTGATTCTGTGAAAAATGAGGTGGAGAATTTTATTGGACGCAATAAATCATTGCACTTTGTCCTTCGGTTGAACAATTTTTATTAGGCCTCTTGAAAAATTTTACCCTCGCGTTTGTTTCATAGCAGGTGGTTAACCAAATCTCAAAGGAACGAATAGCTCGTTTGAAAAATGTACGACCCATAAAAAGTTAGCTGGCAAGTTCAAAACGAGGACCAGAGCAGTTATAAACCAGGTGCCTTGTCGTTTTTACTTTTCATTTTTTTGCAGCACAGACATTATGCGGATATAATTATGAATATTATTTTGCAAAAAAAAGGCAGTCTAGTTTGGTTTGGCGAGGTGAGGATGGATCTAATTGGATGACCAAACGGGACGAAAATAGCAAAAGTGTGAATTGGGGGAACTTTCCAATATTTGAAATAATGGCCGTTGCGTAAGAGTCGACGATAAAAAAAGAAAAAAAGTCGGACAAACAAGACTAACAGACTGACAAATTTATAATTTACAACTTGAAAATTTATCTGTGGTTGTGAAAAAAAGTAGTACATATACTATTCCGATTCGAGCACACGTTAAAAAATTATGTAAAATTAACAAAAGTGAGTCAGAAGAGAATGAGAAAAATGTCCATTATTAGTCGTAACTCTACCGAGAATTTTGGGCTATGATTTAATGCCAGCTTGTGTATTTGCATGAAACACTGTTCGAGAATTTGTTCGGCTGCGTGACTAGCACACATACGTTTTTTTCACGTTCACCGTCGAGCATAATATACATTACATGCCATTCAAATCCGACGTTTATACACCAGGGCGCAGATTTAAGAAGAAAAAAAAAACATTATAACCGACAAGTTTGTATGTCAAGAGTAAAAATATAACGAATTTGAAAGTTCCAAGCAATCATCAGGTTTTGATCAAAATATATTTGACAATTTTTTCTGTTTGGGTTCCAAATCTTGGAATTTTTGCATATTTTTTATACTTGAATGAGAACATTTGTTGAAGAATCATTTGAAAGAGTTTTGAAAGATAAAAAATGTTTGACCGTTCGAATTAGTTGAAATGTTAGTCATTGTTCAAATCGCGCTTTACAATTGCGAATGAGACGTTTTGGCATTAGTATTCGGCTTGGCGGGGCTATACGCGTTTTCCATAAATGTCGCGTAACCGTAACCGGTTGTCGCGTCAACAATTTATCCGCTAAACGACGATCGACGCCGGCTGTAATTCAACGAAATTGCCGGTTAATTTACTCTCTATACCACGCGGATGCTTGAACGTACGTCCCTCATAGCGATCGGGTTAGGTTCTCTTTTATTCACTTTTTTGAGACTCACACTCTTTATTGCAAAATTCAAATCCGACGATTAATATGTGCCCTTTAAAGGAAAAAATACAAGTTTCATCATTTTTATTTAACGGTCGTATTTCCCGCCCACAAATAAATTCGACGAATTTCACCAAATGATGCAAAAAGTTTCGGATGTTCAGTTACGTTTTAAAAATGTATACATAATTATTTACATTCGTTTTTCACTTAAAATTTTTATGCCCAATGAATTCTTCTTAGTCGTAAAAAATAATTTCAAAAAGATATCGGATAGGGTAATCAATATATTCAGAAATATAATTAAAAAAAAAAAAAGGTAAACATTTTTGCAGGTATGGATTTTTTTCTATTATTTTTTCCAGAATAAAAAAACAAAATGCTGATAGCGGTTTCTTGTAATTTTTATAGCGGCAGTTTGATCTTTGTAACAATTTGAAAGTGCGTAAACAATGTAGACGCATATAACAGTATACATGGAAATAAGAATTATAAGAAATATAGACAATGAATAGGATGAGAGTGAGTGTATCGAGATATCAGATGGTATATCTGACAGGAGTTTTCATACAGAGTAAAATGTGATCCCTCGTAAGAATAAGTTGACTTAATAATGGGAAAAAATTCTGACTATCGTTTGTTTCTAGTAAAAGTGCCGTACGTGTGCTAATTCGTGCAAAATATACTTGCACTCGTCCAACATTGTAGAAAGGAAATGTTCAACTCCGGTAAATTTAATGCTAATTTTAAAGTGGCACTTAATTTTCATGTATTCTTTTTTCACTACCTGGTGCTGTAAAAAAAAAGCAATTTCAGTATTTTTATGAGGATGTGCACTTGGCGCAGCGTAAAAATGCGTTTGTCATGACATTTTTGTTTTAAAATACACACAACTTGAGTAACAAATGTATATTAAGTAATTTTGAGATTTCGTCATAAACTTGAAGGTGAATTGATACAAAAAAAGTTGAAGATTTATCCTTTCCTGTTGTTTGTAAGAGATGGTTATGCATTTTCGATCATTTCATATTTTTATAAAGAAATAATAAAAAATAATGATTAATATGATGTTTTAACGGAAACGCGCGTTGGAATTATGCAAATGAGGATGAGAATTATGTACGAAACTTAATTAATCAATTGAAACGAATGATAAAGGAATAAAAAGTGGCAAATGAAAATTGTGCGGATGCGAGTCATCGGTTACAGTTAGCGTAGGTGATGCTAAGCTTGAAATGGCGAATGATTTGATAACCACCGCGCGGGAGAGTTCAACGCTTGCAGTGGACTCGCGGCGACTCGGGGACTCGACCAGTTCACTAACTTCTCACCATATTTGGGCCCAGCGTGCATCGCGCATGTCGTTCACGTACATACGCTCACATCACAATCCTGTCCAAACGTTTTCGACTAACGGATTTTTGGCATCTTATATCCGTACATCTATATATAACTTACAAGAAATATCACCATTCAAAATTAATAACTTTTTTTCACGTCTCAAACGACGCCACTTGGCTCATTCAATTATTTTTAAATTTCTTTTATTTAAAAATCGTCCAAAAACGATTAAAAATTACATGATTATTAAAAAAATAAAAACAAGTCTATTGGCTAGGGGGAATGAGATGTTTATATCGGGTTTGTTTATCCACTGGCGCAATTGAAGGTCAGGGTTCAAATCTCACCGTAGAATTTTTTTTATGATAGGTTATTATCATTAGACGTTGTTGAAAAGGGATTAAAAATTGTTATGATCGAGAGAGTTGGAAAATTCTGAGTGAGAGCGTATATAAAACTTTGAGAAAAAAACCTTGAAATAAAATAAAGTTATAACATCAAGATGCGCATAAAAATAATGAAAAACGTGTGATGGATTTGCTGTTGTGTTTAAAGTTGTTTGATTTGTTGTCGATCGAAGTCTTTATTTATTATACATATCAGAAGCTGCGTGGGAAATGATGGGAATGCGGAGTTGCGCAACATTTGAGGAAATTATTCCGGAGCTGGAGTCATCGCAATACATAGAACTTTATGCTATCGCGTTCCATAACGGATATCGAAAATGCCATTTTTCCCATCTGCATAATTATGTTTTTTTTTTCTTTCCGATTAACAACAATTCGTATGAATGTCAAAGACACACATCATCGCTCGTGAATAGGTTTGGCATTTAATCATTATATTTGTCTATGCAAATGTTTTGTTTGTGCAAAATGCTTGAGACGATCGGATCTTTTTGTGTACAGTCTCGCGTCATTGCAGAAGCTGGCGGCGGACCATCGCCAAAAAAAGAATCCCGGTGAAATTTCATCGTGATGTTTATGACGGGAGGTGTCGGTAATGCGCGTTGACTAAAATGTGAAAGTGTCAAACGTGGGCTCACCGATTGCGTGGGACGGCGAAAAAATGTCGACCTGGAAACAAAAAAATGAAAAGCTGAAAAAAAGTCACGTCTTCTTGACGGATCGTTTTAACGCTTGATGAAAAGATAAATTGAAGGTCCCGTTAAGAGTGGGAAAACGGTCTCAAGCAATAATTCATTTTGGCATGATGAAATGGCATTCGGTGGTGTACGGTGCCGTTTGAACTGTTAAACGTAATGGCGGAGCAAGAAATAGCCGCGTATATCTATGCGCGATGTTTGACCAGGCTTGGACCTAGGTGATAGTTATAAAATCCGTTATAAAAGTTGCACACTCGTGGTCAGCTGCGTCTCGCGGTTATTACATGGCGCACAAACAACTGCGCGATTGTCATGCCGCGCGTCTTCCGACTAAACATCATTTTTACTCGGTATAATTTACGCGGAAGCTGCGCCATGTCGTATTGTACTGTGCAGACATCAAGGTCGTGGGAATATTTTTATTCCCTGGAACACATCTCACCTTGCGCAACATCGCGGCTTTTAATCATCGCAATTTTAATGCATAACAACAAGACAGCCGAATGAAACTACACCTAGATCTTTTTCAGAACTCGCGTAGTGTACCCTCACAGAATGTCGAGCTGCAATTTTTGTATGTACATTCTGCAGAATTGTACAGGAACATTTTCTTAGGAAACTGTCTTTTTATGTACTTTTTATTTTTTATTTTTTCAACAATTTATAATGTTACAGAACAGAAAAGTGATAATTGCTTGCTAAAAAGAACAGGTGGGTCATTTTGATCACGTAATAATTGAGATAAAAATAAAGGTAACATGTTTTGATGTTTATGCCAGTTTTGAAATTTTAAAATTATACTAAAAAAAATTTGTTGTAACAATAATGTTGTTCAATAATTCATGAAAAGGATCAAATTTCTTACTATGTTTTGTAAAATATAGTTAGGTGCAACATTAGATTGCAAAAAACAAAAACTAATAATTCATACAATTATTATGATTATTTATTATTATTATTTTTGTATTATTATATATTTATTTATAAGAATCTAAGTTTCTTCTTTATTATTAATTGATTTCAACTTAAAACAAATAAGCCAAAATGATTCATTTGTCTTTGAAGCTGAATCGTATACTCAGAATCTTTTACAAAAATTACAATGTCTAAATTGAAAAAAAATTAAATTATCATTTCAGATTTAGTTTGAAGTTTCATTTTGGGTGATAGCAATCAAATCTAAAATTTTATAAACAATTTTATAAGTCGTTTGTTTAAAATATATTTTTGTATAAAGAATAAATCGCTGAAAGAATGATTTCGTGTAACAAAAATTTTACGACTGGATAAATTACTGAATTTTAATTTCAACAAGCGGATACAATTAGCTTGTACGCCAGAAAATTTGGTCTTTCAACTCGATTGTGTTTCGAATGATTGATTTTGTTTGCCGACAGGACAGTTGGAGGTTTAAAAGTGAATAGAGCGGTGAAGAAAAGTTGGAGAACGAACAAACAAAAGATAACAACTGAAAAAGAACGACGAATGGGTTTCCGGTGATGCACGCAGAACAAAGCCGTCGCGGTTGAATTTCAATTTACGAGTCATTCCCCCATTCTTTACATAAGTCTTATCTACGCGAAGTCCGAAAGCCGCGCAAGATCGCGCGCGCAGTTCCATTACAATTCCAAGGCGGACCAAACCTCGCGCTTTTGTTATTCTCGACTTTTCCTTCTTCTTAGGTTGCGAAATGTATCCGCAAAATAAAATCAAACCCCAATAAAAACTCAACATTCAAATAATACTCTTGCACGAACGAACAAAAAACATATCATATTGTTGTAACATTTTATTTCATCTTAATGGAATCTGAAGAAAGTGATGGTCTTCATTGAAATGGTTTTTTCGTCTTGTCCGAAGAATTTGAATGAGACAGAAAAAAAGTTGATCAAAATATGGTGATGGTTGTGAACAGGTGATCCGTTTTGATAAATTTGGGCTTTTGTCGTGGACAAACGACAAGGATTTTCCGGCTCGGACTTTCACTTGAATTTATTTCGCTAGGCCATTCTCTCTGTATCCTTTGAGTGGGCGACTTGGCGGTGGCGCGCACGCGCAAGTCACTGACTATTTTATTCCGTTGATTCATGCCGGATGTTAGCACAGGCGATGCAGCCGAGCGCGCTCGCGCACCTTGGCCATCGAATCGTGCCCGGCATAAGAAAAAGTTATGCGAGCGCTATTAAAAGCTTCTTCTTTTTCTTTCCATTTTTTTCTACTTGTTTTCCATTCAAAGACCATTTTGCTTGTTGTCTCGATGACAAATCTTTCCTAGAAGTGATGCAAATTTGAAAGAGAGTTTTGCAGTTATGAGGCGGACGAAAGATCGGCTGAAAAGTAAGTGTGGATAATGATCTGTGATGGCAAGGTTGCCATCAATGATATGCTGAATATAATTCGTGACGATCACTGTCATTCGTGGGTGCACTCGTAACCGAGCGTTACGCGACGACAAAAGAATAGAAATGACCCGAGAAGCGACCTGGATGGTTGCGCTCCGAATCGGTGATAAACGATTAGCTGCCTCGGTGCTGTGCCAAGGTCGCTGATTGTTGCGCAAACGCTTCAAATCTCACATTTAAATCAAGTCCGTTTATGATTTACCATTGTTTCATACGCATCATCATATGACCAATCCTCACGCGCGGCCTAAAACTTAATTATAATTCATCAGGTGTGTTTTTTAAACACCTTTTCATTTATTTTAATTTTTAAAATTGAAAAAAATTAATCTTTCAATTTTTTCACTTCAATTTAAAAAAAAATTATTTTTCATTTTTGTGATCATTTAATTTTTTTAATTTTTTCAAATTCTGAAAACTCGTCGAAAAGAAGGAGTTGTAAAATTGAAATAAATTCTACAAAGTAAATTGTATTTCGTTTTAAATAAGTGAAAATTTAAATTTGCATACGCGTAATCAATGATTTGCATAAACTAGTTTCAGATAGGAAATTGTGAGAAGAATGCTTTGTATCGCGCGAATAAAAAAAGGGATAAAAGAATGTTGAAATAAAAAAAAAGTGCCGTTTGTTACAATTGTGTTTCGTTTGATTTTGCTGCACCATGGCAGTTGCTCAGGTTTTATGGTCTTTCGTGATGCGTCAAATCAACAACCGTTAGACATTTGGTTGCAGCAGACACACTCCTATTCAATGCAACAATTTGACGTTATCAAGTCAACATCTTCAACATTCCCCACTAGGTCCTTCTTGGTCTCCTTCCGAGACTCGTTAATATTTTGTTTTTTTTTTCGATTCGTTAATACCAAGGGAAAAAATGTAAGAAAATAAATAAGGTGAACTGGAAATTAATTTGCGAGTTTTTAGTTGAAATAAAATTTTGAAAGAAAGTGTTACCTGACATTGAAATATGTAATTTAAACTAGTTTGTAAGTTGTGTGAAAATAATTGCAAATGGAACAAAAAAGTTTAATTTCATTGAGACAATAAAACAAGTCGAGGTGCATAATAAGAGAAAGTGTATGTGTGTACGAATCCGTGTACCCGTTCCAGTGCTGCCAGAGTGAAGCAATGGGAAAGAGTAATTAGTCGGAAATTCGCACAAGAAAACTAACACAAAAATTGTCCAATTTATAAAAGTCGTAATTTTTTGTTCAATTTCTGAAAGAAAAGGGCAAAAATTGAATTTAAAAAAATTGAACGAGGATTATATAGTATAAAGTTAGAATATATTTACACTTTCTCGACACGCATGAATGACAAACCCGTCGCGTAAGCTTCCTTAAAAGATTACTTCGTGGGCGAGAAAAAGAAATCCGCCGAGAAACGGATCACACCATTTACGATGTCTGAATAATCGTAATGATGTGATTATATTGGAAATGAAGATTCAGCCATGTCCCATTTAACATCCATCGGTCGGAAACTTTGAAACAAATCCAAAGAAACTGCTTTAAAATGTAAACTATTTTTTACACGTTTTAAAAAATAGATTTAAAAATGTAATATTGGTTAGTTTGTTGTTATGTTGATGGTCATTTTAGGAATTTAACGACTCGGACTTTCGTTCGCTTATAAATTCAGAACTTTCGAGAAACTTGTGTGGGTGTGAGACTTTCATTGAAAACAATATTCGGTCACCTAATAATTTTGGATATAAAATAAAACATTCACGCCCACGAAATTGTCTATCTTGAACCGTTATCGACATTTTTTGACAAATATTTCAACTCCCACAGAACTTGTCAAGGTCATTAACTGAACTTTAAACAATTTTTATCCATATTAAGTTGGATGAAGCGATAAGTAAAAAATGTCAGAGTTTCATAAAATGTTGAAATATTATCTTTCTAATTATTGTTTTTTTTTTCGATTTGCAAAATATAAAAAATGAAATTGGTTATTTGAAAATGGAAATATTTTTTTACGATGAAACATTTACAAATTATTCCATTAAATTATACCTTACAAGCAGAAAGAAAAGCGGCTGAATTTTTAACTTTGCAATATTGCTATTTATTTTCGATTATAAATTTAGTCAACAATTTAAAAAAATAAACCCTCAATCACATTCTCTCTCATGATATTGAGATCTTTTTCCTTTTGCTTTTTTTAAAGTCAGATGATAAAAGTAGGATGAAACAATAAATTCTCAGCAAGTTCTGACACTTCTGATGTATAAATTAGAATGAGATGGGATAAAATTCATCAGTTTGTATTATATATATAAGATTAAAAAAATTAAATTCACTGATGAAAAGAAAAAAAAAAGAAAACTTAAATCCACCATTTTTAAATGTTAAATTAACAAATTGCCAAAATCTATTTCTATACAGTTTCACTACAATTATCTTTAAATCGCCCTGAAATTCTGTCAAAATTCTTATAAATTGAATTAGTCGAAAAATTAATAAAGTTATTAATTTCTAATTATTTATAATTTTAAGGTGTTTTTCAATTGAATTGAAATAATTCAGAGAATGAACATGACAAGTTGAAAAAAACACGTTTTACTGCTCACGAGATCGGTTAGGAATTTAAGTATAATTTATTAGGACATTTATTTCGCAGCGTTGGATCTCGATAATTTCTGATTTGGTTGTCATTGACGGTACATCAATGAACGTGTTTCTACATGGGTAGAGAGAATTTTGCAATGACGTACACGTGTGGGACGACGATACACTATGATCTAAGCAGCGCACAAATGAGTCTGCGTCTAAATATGGAAGCGTCCTGTGAGCTTCTTGCGTGTGTTTATGTTAATATCGCGATATCGTAATCAACTAGGATTTTAGTTTAAATCAGTCGTGGCGTGACCTAGCATGCGCCGCATGACATATTATACAAGCCTGCAATGATTCTCACGAGCTGATGCTAATCGCACAAACTACCGTTTATTAATTCATTCATCTTCAGCTAATTACAATTTGTTCAGCGATTTTACGACTTCGCCGAACGGTTCTATTTGTGACCTTATAACTTCCTATCGATTTTTTATTTTTGATATCTGTCAACAGACAACTTGCGTACTTGGAACATCTAACAAACAGGAAATCTCACGAACATAAACATTTCCCACCTGCCAGCTCTCAATTCGAAGGATACAAACAAAATTGTTTCCCTATGAAAATCGCGTGATTCCATTCCATGAGAAAATTTGCAATTCCAATATCCTGAAATTGAATTAATTTTCGACGCCACTCAAACTCATCGTTTTTTTTTCAAACAAGTTTTGTAGGTTTCCTTTTCTTTTCCGGACATAATGTGTAATTATTTTTGTCACTAGTTATTATTATTTTGAAGGTAATCTCGGCTCTTTCCTAGGTCTTTACCGTAAATAAAAATGTCCAATCATCAAGGCTTGTTAGTCGCAAACAAGATATTGCCAACGTTTACAATTTCTTTTTGTCGACGCGATGCAGTTTTCTATCGGCTTCAATCAAGTTCCCAATTTATCTAACGGTCCCTTATAAGAGTTCATTCAGCCGCTATGAAGCATTAAAATACAGTTGACTCTCTCGGTGAGGCCTTAACCAAAACGTATAATTATACGCAGATAAAGTCTATCATTGGCAGACAAAAAAATATTCTTATCCGAAATGCCATTACGTCTTTCTCCCTGCGTTCAATTGCTGTCGCACCGTTGAGTATCTTTGCATGCGATCCACACGTTCCTAGGCTTTTATTAGTCGAATTTAGATGTGCCGTGAATTCGAAGATTGGCTATTTAGATGCGCCAACGAAACCAAGAAATGTGGAAGAGTTTAGAAGAGAGGTGGAAACCGAGCAAGGCCAAAGTGACGTAATGTGCTCGGATGGACAGAAAAAAGATAAAAAGAACATGAAATAGATCCCCCTTAAAAAGTCAAACACGATGTGTATCACTTCCAGAAGAAAAAAAAAGAGCCAGCAAACAAGAAGGAAGCACATATACCTACAATTTAAAACGACGTTCAAAATCTTCAGCTAAGATGTTATTTTAAGACTTTTTTTTTCCAGACAGATTTGGGATCTTTTTCTTCTTCTTTTTTTTTGTTCTTCAAAACTCTAGTACTGCAATAGGTAGATAATAATAATAATAATAAAATGTCGTGGGTCTAGAGACGGTACGGTAAAGGGACAGGGGGGTCACAGGTGCATCGCACTCAAGCTCACCTCCACTACTTGTTGCGCTAGCTGCATGTTATCCTCGTGTCCTTCACCTTGAATGGTTGCTGTGTGCAAACTTCGGCCAAGCGTACACTGATTGCTCTTTGCGTTCCTGCACTTGCCCCCTCCCCTTGTTGCTCCTCTCTCGTGTTTCTTGCGTTGGGTATTTTTTGTACAAGTTCTTGCTCGATAATGACGCGATGCTACAATAGTTGTTGTTGCCTGTCATTGACATTTCTTGTCATTCCTGCACGAGAGGTGGTGCCACTGCCAATGAAGGAAATGGATGCAAGCGGAATGGAACGCAAAATTATATTGCCTGATTGTTGGATTTTGTAATGCTCTCGCCGACTAATAACAGATGCTCGCCACAGTAATAAAGTGCCTTTTTATGCTTCCCTTAATTCAATACACGTTTCGCACACGGATCCGTTTCACGATCCCAAAAAGAAGAAAGGAAGAAAAAAAAGATATGGTCTGATTAATAGAAAATGTGGCTTTCCTATGGCCGGGTTTAACGATCTCCATGTTTTGGAAAATCATAGATGAAAAGGACAATTTGAGTAATTGCAAGTCCAGAAATACGTGTGGAGGTTTCATAATTATATGAAAGATTGCTCTTTGAGTTGTTACCGTCGTAAGAATTATATTGCAGGATGCCAGAGGGAATTCCAGTGATATAACCTAGCCTTTTGCGTTTTTCATTTTTACATAAAAACGTCGTCACTGTTGATCTTTTTTGTTTTGGTTTATTCATGAGAAAAGGTACTCGTTGCACATTTTGTTTGACTGATCAAATTCTTCGACTTTTGAATTACAGCAAAGATGAAACATCTTTGGCCGTTGGTGGCTTGGATCATATTTGTATCATGTCCAGTAAGTTTCATTTTTCATATTTCAATAATTGTTAGTAACAAAATAAAATGGATACGATAAAATCTAAGCGAAATAGAAATTAATATTTTTTTGTTCTACTTTTTTAGGCCGCATCACAGAAGGCATTCGGTCGAGGACCGAAACGGGATGTTTTCTTTTTAAATTTAGAAGATGGCTACTTTGGCTGCCAAGTCAACGAATCGACCGAGGTCTTGCAGTTAATGGAACTATCAAAACTTTGTGATAATAATATTGACTGTTTTCGAGGCACTGATGAAAATCGAGTTAAACTCAAATGCACAAGTAAGCCCACTTTCATCCATACCCAAGTAAAAAGGAACATAAAATGCTGCATATATGCTGTCATTTATGCAGCATATATGGTTGCATTTATGTGACATATATGCGGCATATATGGCTGAATTTATGGTTAGTAGCCATATATACAGACATTTATGGTTCGTTGTCATACATGCAGGCATATATGCCAACATATATAAATTTTTGCCTGGGTATTTGAACCCCTTTTTCCATTTTGTAGTTCAACTATAAATATAATAAACATGATTGTCCTTTCCAGACGATTGTACCAAAGAGGATGGTACAAAATGTTTGAATGGAGTTTGCCTCGATTCCGTCTGTCATTGCAACGACGGATTCGGCGGATGCAACTGTCAAGTTCCAGGTAAATTGCAATAATTTAAACTTCACTCGTATGTTTGCACAATGCAAACGTTGCGTAAGATTCGGCTAATCCTTGGGCTTAGCCGGCGGCTTTTGTTTTTTTATTTACAATAGCACGACGTGTAATTAATAACGTCTCATTTATTTTTTTTATACGTTTAATTGTTTTGCACGATGTTGCAGATGAGAACGAGTGCAAGTACCGACCCTGTGATATTTTTGCCCACTGCACGAATACTCTCGGTAGCTTTCAATGTTCCTGTTTTCCTGGCTACCGTGGCGATGGTTTTCATTGCGAAGGTAAAATAATAACTGAACATTATTCAATGAACTTTAATACATTACAAAAACTGGCATTAACCCCCTTTTCATCTTGGACTTTAACAGAGAGTAAAGGTCAGATGTTCGTTTTATGACATTGAAGCATAAAAACATGCAAAAATAAAGTAAAAAAATGAAGATAAAAAATTCTTATTTTTCAAATTTACTTTCAGTTAAATTAAATTATTCGACCAGTTGGAAAAGATTCATCAAAAATTGTATCAAATTTTTTTTGTGTGTTTGAAAAAAGATACCCACAGGGCCAAAAATATACGTGTAAATATATTTCAATTTTTTATTTATCATATAAATATAATATATGTTTTTGATGAAATTTATATTTTATTTATATAATTTACTGCCGCTTTATAAATAATTTATAAATCATTTATATGTAGAGCATACTCGGATATATTTTAAATATAGAAATATACGTAAAATAAATTTTGATATATATGTTTGTCCGTGTGGGTAATATAAAGAAGAATATAAGATAATAGAAAAGAGAATAGAAGATATGATGACTTTGGAAGAAAGAACTCACGGATGAAAAAAGATAATTCGATAAACGAGAATGACGATTGAAAGACAGATTAAACTAAAAGGAAACAATTTTGCAGACATCGACGAGTGCGCGGACCCAGCGATATCATCTCGATGCGTTAAGAACGCGGAGTGCTGCAATTTGCCAGCGCACTTTTTATGCAAATGCAAGCCAGGCTTTACCGGCGACGGCGAGGAGCGTTGTGATGATATAGACGAGTGCGCCTGGCCCGACGCTTGCGGTGAAAACAGCGTTTGCCACAACACGCCGGGCAATTACACATGCACGTGTCAGCCAGGCTACACCGGAGATCCGCACGAATTTGTGAGTCTTGCCCCATTCATCCGAATTCGACCCAACTCATTAACTCGGATACCGTTCTAAACGAACGGTATCAAACCCCCTATCGTCTCTCCCCCCCCCATCATTATCCACAGCTCGTTAAAGCTAAATGTAACTTGCAGCTCTACCAGCACAAGAGCACCGAATAATTATCATGTTCTGAAATGAAAAAAAATGCTCATCTTTCATTTGCAGTGTTTTGACATCAACGAATGCGATTACGAAGGAAGTTGCGGCAGAGGAGCCCAGTGCATCAACTTGCCGGGCTCGCATAGGTGCGAGTGTCCGCCGGGCTTCGACGGCAATCCCCAAGAAGAATGCGTCGATTCGGACGAGTGTCTACGCAACCCGTGCGGAAGATCCGCGCAGTGCACCAACATGGCTGGCAGCTTCCGCTGTGCCTGTCCCCCGGGCATGCAAGGCGACCCGATGGTTGCCTGTCATGGTACGAAAATGCTAATTTGTTCGTCGCACTTGTCCCCGGCGCGATTTTGTCATTTTTTTATACCCTCATCTGATCGGATCACACGGCCTAATAACACGCTGGAGTGCTTCTAATGCATATAATAAATCATCAACATTGTAATAAGACTCGTCTTCCTTGAATGCAAAAAAATAATTGCACAGCCATATAATTTGCATTAGAATTTGAAAAAGAACAAGATTTGAAAGATTCGTGTAATTTTACAAGCTGAATTTTTCAGTTAGTATAGTTTTGTAGTAGAATGTTATTTAGACTGGTCGTTGATTAGATGGTATTTTTTTTATACCGACGACTGCTTTTTATTTATTGTGAGAGGAAGAGAAACTTTGTAAGATGGCAGGAGACTGGGTATTAACCGATCTTACTAACGTAACAGATATTGACGAGTGTGAAAACAATCCGTGTAACACCGACGCCGAGTGCGTGAACACGGAAGGAAGTTTCGAGTGCAGATGCAGAGCTGGTTACGAGATGGACCCAATCCGCGGCTGTGTCGACGTGAACGAATGCCTCCGAAGCGATACCTGCGCTACTAACGCCAAATGCATCAATGTACCGGGATCATACAAGTGCATATGTCCACAGGGTTTTATCGGCCAAGGACGCACCTTGTGTGAAAGTCAGTCCCGATTTCTTTTCAGTCATACTAAGTTGTCAATCATGACGAAACCCTTTTATTCTCTGATCATTTGCACCAAGTGCAAATCGTTCAGCTAACAAAAGGGCCTCGCTGAATGATCAAGCCATCCATTTAATAGCAGGCTGCGTTTCATTAACCAGACGATTATTAACTCCCAACAGATATAAATGAGTGCGAGAAAAACCCGTGCGGCGAGAACGCTCAGTGTACCGACACCGTCGGCAGCTTCACTTGCAGCTGCAAGCCCGAGTACACCGGCGATCCCTTCAAGGGTTGCGTGGGTTAGCTACATCATATTAATCCTGTTCATCTGTTCTCTCTGCGCTGCCCTCTCTTTCTCTCTCGTTTCTTTTTTTCAGTCTATTACAGATCTTTTATAGTCTCTCATCTCAATTGACTTTTCACGTCTTCATTCATTTCATTTCTGATGTTCTGATGCTCAGGGTCTCTTGATCCTCGACATTTCACTACAACGAGTTCTATTCCAGATATCGACGAATGTACCGCTCTTGATAATCCCTGTGGAGCCAACGCCATTTGTAAGAACGAAGTGCCTGGATACACTTGTCTCTGTCCGCCTGGGTACAGTGCCAACCCCAGTCCGGCAGTCGCTTGTGACCAGGTAAACAACATCCCGTTCATTCATTCGAATATTTTTAAATTGAATTATACACCCCGAGTACAAAGGATCATATATTGTCCATATATTATCAATATAGTATCAGTATATTGACAATATATTATTTTCAGCAAATCATATATTGACAATATATTGATCATTTAATTTAAATATTTTTCATACATCAACCATATATTGGCAATATATTAGCTATTGTCTATGTATTATCAATCTATTTTCAATATCTTAATAATATATGGACAATATATGATTTTGGAAATAATATATTGTCAATATATGTTTTATTATACGGACAATATATGATTCTTTTTACGAGGGACTGAGAAAAAAATTCAATCAAATATTATAATTTCAAGATGAAATTTTGCTGAACTGTACATTATATAGGGGAAAAATGTAAAATTCGTAAAAAAATATTGAAACATACAGAAAACTTTGATGAATGAACATAAAAAATTAATATTAGTTTAGTCATTTTTTTATGCTCATTCGTCAAAATTTGCTTTTAGTTTCAATATTTTTCCCCGAATTTTAGATTTGTCCCCCATATACTAAACAGTTCAATAAATTTTGATAGAATTTTTTTCTCCCTGTAGGAATAGTTAATTAAATTGTTTATTTGTAGACTGACGTTGGAACGCTCTGCAAATCGAACTTCGACTGTGTGAACAATGCTGAGTGTATAGAAGAACAGTGCTTCTGCAAAGACGGGTTCAAAGCCGTGGGAGCAGAGTGCGAAGATGTTAACGAATGTTTGAAGAATCCTTGTGGACCAAACTCAATTTGCTCTAATACGAAGGGAGGTTTTCGTTGCGATTGCGAGGCTGGCTTGATTGGGACGCCTCCTCACACTCCATGTAAAGGTACGAAATGACCAAGAAGAAAAGAACGAGACACAAATAAGAAAATTGTAATCATAAACAGAAAAAAAAAAAAATACAAAAGATGAATCATAAAACATCGAAGATACGAATGTTGATTTGTTGTTTCAGCTCCTTGTGATGAAGTGACTTGTGGCGAACACGCTTATTGCAAGCCTGATGGCCACGAGGCTTACTGCATCTGTGAGGAAGGCTGGACCTTCAATCCCAACGATATCTCAGCCGGTTGTGTTGGTAAGTAATGAGATAAATAGCAAACGAGAAAAGAAGGAAGACAAAAAATATCGGTGAATAAATTTGTTCCAATGTGCTTATTTTGTTTTGTCTCCGTTGTAGATATCAATGAATGCGACGCGGTGAACGGACCATCGGGAAGATGCGGCACGAATGCCATCTGCACCAACACGCCCGGAGGCTTTACGTGTCATTGTAAATTCGGTTACTCCGGGAACGCTTTCAAGCAGTGCCTCGACATCGACGAATGTTTACGTTCGGACGCGTGCGGTCACGGTGCAATTTGCAGCAACACGAACGGCTCGTACACGTGCAGTTGTCCGCCCGAGACGATCGCCGACCCGGACCCGAGGATCAAGTGTGTTGGCATCGTCACATGCGATGTAGATAACGACTGTCCCGGCAACGCGATTTGCGATCCACAAAAGCGCTGTTTGTGTCCAGAACCAAACGTCGGCAACGATTGCAGACGTGAGTGTCTCCCCGTTCATTTGAATTCATTTGGCTCGTTGCGAAAAACCTGTTCCCACATCGTTATAATTGTTTTGCCATTTACTTTGCAGACCCTTGCGAGGACTTGTCGTGCGGACCAAATGCCCACTGTATGCTCTTAAACGACGTGGCGACTTGTTTGTGCAGCACCGGATATACAGGCAAGCCGGGATACAAGGACGGGTGCAAAGACATCGACGAGTGTGTTATCAATCCGTGCCCACCCGGAGCTATTTGTAATAATGAGGCAGGAAGCTTTTCTTGTCAGTGCCCGAGCGGCATGACAGGGGACCCGTATAATGGGGGCTGTCGCGAATCCGAACTGCCGCACGTCTGCGGTCCGAGCACCCCCTGTCCCGCTGGCGAGCAGTGCGTCAACGACGAGTTTATTGGCAGCAACGTTTGCATTTGTCAGAGAGGCTACACGAGAGACACCGGATCAGCTAAATGTAGAGACATCAACGAGTGCCTCGAGCTTCGCGACAAGCCTGCTTGCGGCGTCAATGCTATTTGTAAAAATTTACCTGGTAGTTATGAGTGTCAGTGCCCACCTGGGTTTAATGGAAATCCATTTTCATTATGTGAAGGTTTGTACTTTTGTTGTCAACTGTTTGAATAATTGGGTTTATACAAAATGGGCCACAAGTTAGCTGATGTTAATTAATATCTGATCTTGCAGAATGTAACAGCATCGAATGCCAATGTCAACCGCCGTACAAGATTGTTAATGGCAAGTGCATCCTCGCTGATTGTTCGAAAGGAGAGAAGTGTCCAAGTGGGGCAGAGTGCATAACGATCGCTGGCGGTGTGAGTTATTGCGCTTGTCCGAAAGGGTACAGCACCAAGTCGGACGGATCTTGCGAAGGTAATATTGATTGCATATTCATGATGTTGTTTTATTAATTGATCGTTGTTGATTCAATGTTGCCTTTTGCGTAGACATCAATGAGTGTGTCGAAGGAAATCAAGTGTGCGGCTACGGCGCCGAGTGCATCAATTTGCCAGGCTCGCATCAGTGTGTGTGTCCACGTGGGTATGGAGGTGATCCTTACAACGGCCTGTGCTCGCCCTCGCAAAAGAGATGCTCTAATGACAACGAGTGCAAGGCGAACGAAAAATGCGTCCAACCGGGAGAATGTGTCTGTCCTCCTCCATTCTATACTGATCCTCTTGATGGAAACCTTTGTAAAAGTATGCAAACTCTTGCTTTTAGTTTTTTCCTTTTTTCCTAAGTTTTTTTCTTTTTTTTTCTAAGATCAAACTTACAAAGTTAAATGGTTCACTACTAATGGAATTTTTATTTCGCAGATCCTTGCGACAGATTCCCCTGTGGCATCAATGCAAAATGCACACCCAGTGATCCGCCACGATGCATGTGCGAAGCAGGATACGAAGGAGATCCACAGCACGGTTGTGTGGATGTTAATGAATGTGCGAATAACCCCTGTGGTCATGGATCCTATTGCATCAACATCAAGGGTGGACACATCTGTGAGTGCCCCAAAGGTATGGTCGGCGATCCCTATGGTCCAGGATGCACAGGTCTCGAATCACGCGAATGCTCAACGAACGACGACTGCGAGAACTACTTTGCCTGCGTCCAAGGCAGTTGCGTTAATCCCTGTGACAATGTTCCTTGCGGTCCAAACGCTTACTGTGAACCAGACAAACATGCACCCTGGTGCCGTTGTGTTGTTGGGTTCATCGAAGGCAAGAAGGGGGAATGTGTTTCACGTAATTATTAATTTTTCTCTCGATCAAATTTTGGTAAATGAAGGGATTATATGATAAGTTGTATTTTATGATCATGTGTATTTTTTGTAGAATGTGACGGGTTCGTCTGTGGTAGTGGAGCTCAGTGCATCGTCAGTTACGATGGTCCAACTTGTAAATGTATCGAAGGTTTTATTGGAAATCCCTTCCCAGGAGGACAGTGCGTGCCTGACGTTTGCTCACCCGAAACACCTTGCGCCGCACCCAGCATCTGCATAGGCGGTCGATGCAAACGTCGATGCGAAGGAGTCATCTGTGGAACTGGCGCATCTTGTGATCCGGCAACTAACAAATGTGTTTGCAACCCGTACTTTGTCGGCAATCCAGATTTGTTGTGTATGCCACGTAAGTAGAACAAAATAGTAACAAGGATACGTTTTTATGATGTTTTGTGGTTATGTGACAATATAAAATGGTTTTCTTTTGATGTTTACAGCTGTACAACCCCCTCAATGTAATCCACCTTGTGGTAAAAGTGCACATTGTGAATACTCAACGACAGACTCGAAATGTGTTTGTAATCCGGGAACGAGTGGAAATCCGTATCATGGATGCGACGAACTTAGCAAGTCGGACTGTTCCGAGGCTCTGTGCGGAAAGAATGCCCATTGCAGTGTTGGACTCAACGCTGTTGAATGTCTCTGTCCTCCAGGATACGCTGGAAATCCTTACATCCAATGTTTCGGTACGTCTTCACAATGAATTTTGACTAAGAATAAAATTCAAATTTGAATCACGACTTGTGATGCAAAAGTCATCCCTGGTTATACCAGGGAATTATGCCAAAAAATCAGAATTATTTTGTTTAATTACATAAATTTTTTCAGCCTAACGATTGCGAACGAAGAAAATCATAGTAAAAATTTGGATTATGCCATTCATAAAAACAATTATGAATTTACGTTCATTAGCAACAATTCAAATTTCATGATAAAATCGTTTTATTATGATTTTCCACGCACACAATCGCACTCTGGGCTTAAAAACTATAAAATTCAACAGAACAATTGTGAATTGTTTTTTCATATAATCAAGGCATTATAGAGTTATGAAACATTAAAAAACAATCATTTGTCTTTACGACCTGTACGACTAACGCATCGTCTTGAAGTCGTTAAGAACAATGGAATTCGTTAATTTGATTTTTGTTCCTTACATAAAGTAAATGTCCCAGTTAGTGACCGTGTACATATTAGTGACTTTCTGTCATTGAAATTCTAGAAAATCGAATTCATATTTTGACTATTTTAGTTTTGTTGAATCTATATCATTTTTTTAGATAATTTCAGATGAATAAATTGAGTGTAAACTTTCTGGAATGAATGATTAACAAAAACAATTGGTCACTAATTGGTACATGTCAGTACCCCAATAACACATATAGTATAATATATATATAATATACGTATAAAGTATAAGAGAGATTTTAGGGATATAAGTCCCATAATATACGTATATTATACGTATATATACGTATATATAGGTAAATATAT